>VDFB02301716.1:238124-298928 GCA_007258455.2 Sequoia sempervirens | reverse complement strand
TGATAATCTAACTAAAAATGATGAAAGTGATGGATTGCTATGAATTCAAATGCCTATAGTGATAATGCTTGAAGTTGTGAATCCATATTATGAAAAAGATACCTCTATTTATAGAATCCAAGGGTTGAAGAATGAGAGGATTTGATGAATGTGAGATAAAATGGGAGCTAATGAGAATGTGCCAAGTGTCACAATTCTATTGGAGGAAGGTGGAGCACATTTTGGGAAGTGTGTGAGTGGAGGAGGATGGAAGAGAAATAAATGAGAATGGTTGAGGATTTGAAAGGTTGTAAGAGGAATTGGATGAAATTGGTTGAGATTTGAGAGGATGATTTGAGAGGATGTAAGAGAATTTATTGCACTTCTAAGAGGAGTTATTGGAGATGTGAAAGGTTTTTGAAAACCTTTGGAGGGAAATTGAATGAGAGGTGCTTGAGAGGAATATTCTTTGGAATATGTCTTTGTGAGGGAAAATAGAGGAATTAGATAATTAATAGAAATTATTTTCATGTGCAACCTGGTTAGTTGACCATGGGTTGATTTAACTCTTGAGGAGTTAAAATTTGGAGGAATTAATAATAATGTGTAACAATCCACCTCTTAATACACAAGTAAACTCAAGAATTTACTAGAAGATAAATAAACTTAGTAAACATGAGAGAGAATTTTTTTTTTTTAAAAGTGAAAACATTTGCATAAGCACAAGAATAAAGTACAACTTTTCCAGATAAATTCAAACTTGAATTCACATGTAATCATAACTAGAATCAAGCTAATTCCTTACAGAATTCATTTATATCACATAAAATAAATTTGGCATAAAGAATAGTTTTACCTCATAGGTTTTTCTATCATAAGCCAGAACATGGAGTTCACTGCATCTGGAATGTCGATCTCTATCTTCACAAGCCTCAGAGAGTCTACTGCTACAGAGGGAGAGCATCATCTGAGTGCTTTTCCTCCAACCACGGACTCAAGTGGTCCCCCGCGCACTTCCAAACTGGAAGTAACCCGTCCCTTCTCAAAGAGTATAGATATAAGGAACTGCCAAGTTTCACCATCTGAGTCCTAGTGATGTGTACTACAAAACTCAATCGACCATACAACTCTAGATCCCTTCTAGCTAAGTATGATCATTCTGATTGATCATTCCATCTAGACACACACCTCTGACTCGTCTTAGAAACTATCTCATCCTATAGTTTTTCATACTTATTTGGTACTCTAGACTCAAACTAGTCATTATAGAAAATCCATTCTAGCCAATCTGACTCAGAACTAACCCTTAATTTAGGATATTCATTCAATGTAAAGATTTAGGTATTTCAACCCTTTTAAAAGTCCCTTATTGCATCCTTGCAATATCTAGGGTTTATGACTTCCTGTCATTTTACTCTCAAGATTCAATACCCAACATCTTGATGCGTTAAATCGAGTTTCGACATTATCGTAGAATCTCTTAAAGAGTAATAAAGACTTCCTGTCTTGATCTATAGTTTTCTCGACCTTTCACTGACAATCAAAGTATATATGTACAATGTCATATCCGACATAAGCATTATAGATTTCCTATATCCTTCTTGTTTCAATTCTAGGGTTTAGCTTCTCTAACCCAATACATGGAAATATCAAACATCCTTGCTTTTCCAAAGGTAATAAAATAAGTGTAACAAAACATAAGAACAAAACACAAGTTCTAGTCTTTCCTAGACTGCTAGGCATTGTTGAGTTCACACTTTACGTACATGATTAAACATAGTATTCAAGGTATCCCCTCACCAATATTGTATTTAAAAGAATACTATTCTTTCCAAACAATAGCCTTGATCTAAGTCCTCCTATCAACCCTTTAGGGTTTGATATATAAAACATAATAATTTGTTTCGACCCTTTGGTCTACTTGTGACAATTGAATTCCAACATAAGTTAGGTTTTAGTCCCTCATGCACTTCCATATAATATTGTTAACTTGGGATAAACACAATTGTAGATCAACCAGTCCCATGTTACAATAAATTGCACACATAAGTGCTTACTCACTGACTTTGTAATTTAACTGGTTTAGATAAAATATTTATACGTTGAATTCCTCATTACACCTTTGTAACATCCGGGGTCTAAGCTATTTCCTCTATTCCAATCTCTAGATGGGTTTCACTTTCTCATCTATTCTTAGATTTCTTAACAATATTGATGATATTATGCCATCGTCATGATGTACAACGGCCATAAAGGAGAATTTTGGCATTATGTCATCCAAGCTTGGTCATAATAACATTTAATCCAATAGGGGTTACTCCCTCTTACTCAAGTCTTCAAATACCAAATCTCATAAGAAAATTATGGTTCCATGATACATACATATATATATATATACACATATAGATGTATTATCGCCTGGGTGATTCTCTGACCTTCTCGATCATATTATAGTGTAAAGGAAACATAAATTAACCCCCATGCTAAGGAGTATATCCCATGAAGAATATCTATCATTCTTCGGGATAATTTATCATGACTCATAAAGAGGTCTAGCTTAAATGTTCTCAATAAGATGCATCTCTTTCGACTTGAAGTAGTGAACAAGAATACAAAGAGTAACTAATATAATGATCTGGTTAAGCATTCTAATAATGGTCTTGTACTCATCTACCAACTCATATGGTTACAAAAACCTAATGTAAGGCTTGAATAATAATAAGGAAACTATGGTTCCAATTTAGCTCAAGGATGATTTCTTAAATTTATAATTCTATTCACAATTATTCTCATACCACTGCAACTTCCCCACTGAGAGGAAAAATAGACAATTTATTTAAATTATATGAAGGTAGACTCTCTGATTTAAAATGATAGATTTCATCTCTTACTCTGCTTTATCAAGAAAGAGAGAGAGAGAGAGAGAGAGAGAGAGTTTAAAAGCATGACCTGCTCAAACTTCAACTGCACTACCCCGAATGTTGTACCATCTTTTGGCTCACCTTAGTGCAAGTGATTGATGAAATAGAACAATGCTCTTCAGAATTGCCAGTGTAAGGAGGAAAACCACATTCTGAGTGCAATCATTGTCCATGCATATTTGGCTCAATTTCCATTGAAATGGTATTCAAGGTATTGAGGTCCGCAGATTAGCTATTGGGAGTGGCGTTGGAGTATTATAATGCAGAAATGACGACCTGCCATTATAGAACGCTATCCTCTTATGTATCCTCTTTTATTCCCAGTATTTCTCCCTCACAAGTATATCTCAGTCTCTTTCTCCTCTTCTTCCTTCCGGCTACTTCACCAACCCCTATTTCATCTCCCAGAGGCATAAAAATAAGATTCATTAGAAACGAACTTTCCCACCGTTACCAAAATGGTTGCTAGGAGGATAAAGATTTTCCCCCGTCGCCCCACAAAAACCCAAGCTTTTGGGGAAAGATTCTGGTTAAAAATGGTGGTTATTGTACTGATTTAACTCCACCTTGGATCGAGATGGATGCTGCCATTGCCACGTGCCATTCCCAAGTCGGTAAGCCATGCCAAAAATTTCTCAAGATCGGTGAGTTAGGAAGGATCCATCATACCCACCGTTATCAATTGCACTCCCTCCCTCGTTTCATGGTGGAACATGATGAGATGGGTTTAAAAATTAGTTACCAATATTTGGTTTAAAGGATCAGTTTAAGAAAACAACGAACTTGATTTACGTGGTAATACTTTGAATTACTCCTACATTCTCCTGCACCACATTAGTTATATTGTTTGCAGCCTTAAGTCGGCTTTCGAGATCAATGAAACAAAATTAAACTTTTTACTCGAATTCATTTATCAAAACGGTTGTAGAGCCATATAAACGATGAGGTAAGTATATCCCAAGGAGCTCCTCCTTGAATTAATGGTCGAGCAAGACAAGTATTCCACGTGATCCTCTTTTAATAAGAGTCGAGCAAGAACACAAAACCCATGGTCATGTTGGCCGATAGGCATCTCCAATGTCACCCATAAGTTATCAATAGTTAGCAATTAATTGAAATCTGCGCATATAATATGCAATGTATATGCTTATACGTGTATTAATATCAAAAGTTGAGACATTCTACCCTTCATGTTAGAAGACAATCACGTCGTTTTCGATTAGACTAAATCTGAAATTCGACATCAAAACTACTAGCAAGGAACACATTATCCATAAAACCAATTACGCAATAGGTCACAACATAGACTCGTTTACGACCTAAGAAGTGACATGTTAGACAAAAAGTTGTCTCAATTGCAAAACAAATAATGTTCAACCTTGACAATGTCGGGTTCCCAAAATGACTAGGTTGGCATTGAACAACATGAAATAGTCTATAAAAGACATCGACAACTTGTCGAGTTGAGGAATAAATTCAGACCAGAAGGGGGATTGAGTATCATTTACCCGATTCAACTAGGTTCACCATTTTGCATCAACAGAAGACCTAAGATGGCGACAACCTATTCTTTTCCTTGTATCTATACCCTTCTCTCTGATGATGCTCTCCCTCCCTTTTCAGAGGGCAAAAACTTGTTTCCTTAATGCAACTTGCAATCTACAACATGAGATTAGTGTATCTATAATCATTTTCATAATCCTCATGAGATCATCAAATCTTGACAACTTTTAAACACGTCAATTTTGAGTCAGAGAAACATTAATTTTTTTAGGAATTTTTCATAAGCATCAAATCATTGAATCATGCATACTCATTTACTAATTACCTCAAAAGTACAAAGTAAATCATAGTTAAAGTTAGGGATGTAACATAATGATTAGAAAGGTGATTTAAGATTAATTAATTGGAGTGGATTAGGAGATTGTGACATTTGATTTGATTGATTTTAATCAAGTGGGAGGGTTTAAGGGGATTTAATCAAATGATTTGATTTAATTAAATATGATGAAAATTAGTTAGAAGGGTGAATTAATCCAATAAATTTAATTATTTGATTAATAGTTGAATTTGTTGAATTTAATTAAATAATTCTAATTATTTAATTAATTGGTTAATTCAAAGTGATTTAGGAGGAAACGGAGTTAGTTAACTAGAATCAGATGCATAGTATCAATCGAGACTTTTTCGGTGTCTACACTTTCTTCTCTTCCGTGACATGAGTTGTGTCATTTCCTTGCTTCCACCATACACAAAGAACAATAAAAATTCTAATAAATTATTTACTGTTATTATTTACAACTACTTGCATTCCTAGGATGAAGCACAAAATAAGTACACACAAAAATCTATTGCCTACCCATCAAGCCAAAAAGATTAAATAAGGTTCTAACCACTTTAGCAAGCTCCTACATAATCCACCATTTCCCCTATCACAAACATTACTTTTTAGTTAATTTATTCTGTTAGGATTGAATAACTCATTTTCTAACCTTTCTTTTCATTTCAATTCTTTACTTCTATTATTTTATTTTGGTATACATTAGTATTGTAACTATATGGTAGGTATTTTTACTACCATATTGAATAGTTATAATTTTCATATGCAGAGCTTCCATAACCGAGCACTCTCCTTCGACCTCCATTGTGATTGCAGAAACACCCCAAGTACAGTTTTCCATCGAATTAAGTTATCTTGATTTCTATCTTGTCACTGATTTCAGTATGACATCTAAATTGTCAAATGTCAAATCAACTTCTTTATTTCTTATCCTCCCTCAATTATCCAGATCGTAAAGCAAAGCATAGATATATTTCTTAAGGAATTAAGATAGTTCCAAGGTGAAATACAAAGATAAGATTAAAACCTTCATTTGTTCTTTATTATGATTCTAAAATGCAAAAGATACATGTTTGTAAGTAATTTTTTTATGCTGTCTTTGTAAGTGTGGAATAAGTAATGAGTAAAATAACAAACAACAGTTCTTAATAAGACATTATATCAAGAGAATCAACAATAATTAATCTAATTAAAATAGGAAAACTCTTGAAAGCGTCATATTTCTCTCTATCTCCAAAGATTTATTAAGTCATAGGGCTCTCAAATTTTGTAAGCATTATGACTGTTAAAATGCCAATCTAGAGAATGAGATGCTGCTAAATGCAATAATATAATCCTATATGATAATTGCTAAATGATATGATGAAGCTACTGTAATCTAAATTGATATGAAACTTGATAAAAGAAGCTACAGTGATCTATGATGCAGCCATGATATTGATTCTAAAATGCTATGATTGGTATTGTTGAATGATAATGCTATTGCTAAGATGCTTGATTGCTCAATTGGTGTTTCTGCAGAGTAAGTTTGCACAAAAGGATCATTTTCATGTAGAATGAGGTTGTATTTATAGATTCACGACAACACATTTGTGAAGGGGAAGCACAACAAAGTTCTGGATTTGATCTGAAGAATTGAATGGTGAAGGATGTAGAAGCCTGAGCTGATTATGGAGATTGTTCCTCCTCACAAAAACATTCTGCCAGATGATAGGAAGAATCAATGGAAGAAGATGAAGAAGTTCACCTGTAAATTTGTCTCCAATTTTACTCGTGAAGGTTGAGATGAATTAAATTAGACATAACATATCTAATTTGGTAGGTGAAATATTGATTAGCTATAAAATATGTGCATAAATTTGAATATTTTGGATTTATTCAATTTAGGAAAAGAAGATATTTAATTTAATAAAAAAAACTATAGAAGTCTATGTTTATTACATAAATATGGAAGAAGTATGGTAATTAAATAAAACAAAGTATGAAACTTGCTTATTTAATTTAAATGAAATGATATGATTAAGATGGAAGATAATTAAATGTGAACTATATAAATAAATATTTCTATTTATTTAATAGTAGAGGAATTAAAGGCGTCAATTAATCAAATAAATAGTATTTAATTAATTAGATTATCCAGACCATTTTTAGGTGTATACAGTTTGCCCCTCTTTCAAGTGATGTGTTTATGCATTGCTTCAAAGAAAATTTTGTTGTTGCTGCTAGTATTGACAAAAAAAAATTGACATGCCCAGACGTTGATTTCTAGGTGATGATGGATATATGCCCCCTTGGGAGATAAATTGATGATTTTTTTTTTTTTGGATTTTTTTGGAATTTTTCAAATTTTTATGATTTTTTGATGATTTGATAAATATTTTCAATTTCAATGATGAAAAATTGATTTATTTCTTGAAAAAGAATATTGATTCCACCAGTTGATTAAATGTTGCCCTGCTTTGCCTCCTTATGTTTGATGATTATTGATCGTGTCATCCTTTGATTTGATATTGATTGATGATCCTGATAGATTGGAAGATTATTGATCTCATGATAGGTGAGATTCAATGATTGATTGATTGATTGACCTCATGATATGCGAAGATCAATGATAGATTGATGATTGACCTCATGATAGGTGAGGTTCATTGATAGATTGATTGATTGAGCTCATGATAGGTGAGGATCAATAATAGATTGATGTTTGACCTCATGATAGGCGAGGATCAATGATAGTCACTCACAAGATTTGATCAAAGTCTCACTAGAGCCGATTAGATTGATAGGTTGATTGATTGATAATATTGTTGATTTGTGATATGTTATGATCATAGGAGGATTTTAGAGTTCTTCCCAAAGACGTGGGACATAATTCTGCATTTGGTGCAGGAAGATATAGATATCATCAGTTGATGTGGTTTATCAGCTTTGATTGATATGCCCCAGTATAGGATTGATTAATGCATTGAAACTTGATGATGTACACTTATTCAGTCAGAGATTTTATGATTGCTCTATCATGTTATTGATTCACCAGCCTTGGAAAATCTATAATGCAGATGCAAAACTAATATGAATGTAATCTAATTTAACCATGCAAATCTATATATGCAAGCATTGTCATCTTAATAGTCCGTTTATCATGCTTTTTATCATCATTGAGCCTTTGAAATGTTGAAAGTGAGTACAAGAATCAATGGTATAATGTAGAGAAATGATGACCTGAGTACTACTTTCATGATTTTTGATATTGCAAGTGAACACAAGCATCTAGGTATAATTAAACCGAGATGACCTGAGCATTTCTTACGTAAACAGACAAGAATCAATCATTTTAATATGTGAATTCTGAATGTCATTAGTGATACTTTGTAGAGAACGTCTTGCGATAATTCACACAATAATAATGATTAACTCACAAACAACAGACAAAGTAAATACCATTCTCCTTCCTAGCTTCTCTAGTTCAATACATCATCAAGTTGCTCCAAAGAAATGATAATAATAATCAAAGTACAACATTTGAACATTCAAGCTTAAAGCAATAAAATCATGATTCAAAAGAATATCATCCGCGTAAAGTTGTCTTGATTTGATTTCAGCCTTTGATATGGATGGTTGATTTCCTGAAATGTTTTGATGTTTGATGTATGTTCAATGTTGAGTTTCCCAATGATCATTGTGTTTGCTGCGTTGTCATAATGTTGTTTGTCTATTTGTTTAAGCTCAAAGTATATTTCCTTCAGTGAGTTCAGAATTTTGCCCCCAAGCTAGGGTGAGACACAACCATGCTGCTAGGATATGATAATGGACTGAAATGATTATGAAAGTGAATGATTATGACATGTCCCAAATAGATGGAAAAGCTAGTTTAAATCACAAGTAGCACTTGTTTCCAGGTTTTTACTATGTGTTTTTATTGCACTTTTAAGATTTTATGATTTTTTTTGTATTTTTCTCTTTTCTTTTCTTTTTGTGGATTTTTTTGGATTTTGCAGCTTTTTTTTTTTGGATTTTTCAGGATATTTAAGATGAAATGAGATGATATGATTGATTGAAGGAACAAGATGCCCCACAATAGGGGTAATGCAACCATGGATAAATGATAGATCAAAATGAAATATTCACTGCAAAACATGTTACACTAGCAACATATCTCTTGTCAAAAGATGATAATGGTTGATTGATTAAGATGCCAAGAATGATTGATTCCATAAGGCATGATGATGATAAGTACTTAGGATCACTAATTTCCTTTAAGTACGATAATATTGGTGATTATTGATGATTTATTGACAAAAGATATGAGAATTGGATAATGTTTTACAACTAGGATCAAATATGATTTGCATGATAAGATTCAAGCTTGCAAAGGGACATGGTGACATGGATTTTGATAAGCTAGGAGATATGGAATGGAAGAAATCAAGGATAAAAATAATGAATGGGATGATCAAGATCAACTAGATAAAATACGAACACAATGCCTACGTATTTTTCCCCTATTCCTCATCAAGACCAAGGAAAGGAAGAAAGGATGTATTTAGTAGGAATGATGGAATATGGATAAGATGAAAGATATGGTATGGAGGATATGGATAAAGTGTATAGGATAAGATATATTATGTTCAAGAATATCCTTAACCTTGTCAAGATCAAAGGTGGAAATGTAAGGAATGAGAATAGAAAGGATAATGACCATGAATGATAAGATGGACAAAACTTGTCCCTAAGTGTAGAGTGCAAGAGGAATATGGAAGATAGGATATAGATGATAGGGAGATGGAGGAAGGACTTAAGCATCAAGTTTCATAACCAAATATCCCTCTAATAAACCATGGAAATGGGAATTAGACTCCTAAATGTTGGTATATTAATGATATGATGGAAGAATCTAAGGACTTATGCAAAGGTTTGGATTAAAGGAGAATGATGGGGGATGAATGTTGGATAATGGATAGGAGGTTGGAAGGCCTGTTGATGGATAGATGGAAAGGATGGCAAGATCAAATTTGGCACACACCTTGAAGGGTGGTGGGGTGATGGAGGAAAAATGGATTTGGAAGGTGATAGGTTATTAGATGGAAAATTGGAGGAAGCTTCTGGATTAATAAATTTGGATGTCAATTTAGATTTTATTGCTTCTATGAGACTTTTAGGAATCCATATGACTTTTGACTTTGATTTTTTCTTTGTGTGCCTTTGTGGCCTTTAACATTTTTCTTTTTGATTTATGGACCTTTGTGGTCTTTGAAAATTCCCTTTATGCTTTGATGGACGTTTGTGACCTTTTGAAAAATTCTTTTGATTTATGGACCTTTGTGGTCTTTGAGATTTTTTCTTTGATGGGCCTTTGTGGCCTTTTAGATTTTTCTTTTGATTTTGGATCAAATTTTCTTTTATTTTTGCATGTCTCTTCGAGGAGACATGTTGATCCTTTGATACATGTGGATTTTGATATAGAAGCTTTTGATACTTAGCACCCAAATTGCTTCCAAGAGAAATGGGAGGGGTGGATTGAGATGAATGATATGGAGCTATTATGGATGAGTTAATGTGGGTAGAATTTTGAAAGGGCATCAAGGATGTGTGCCTTTGTTTTTCTTGAGAAATAGGATATGGACCTAGGATAGAGGGAAGGTTTGATGAACTAGAATGAGGACCTAGGATAGATGGAAGGTTTGATGAACTAGGATACTTAGGCATATAATCAAGGTCATGGTGCTATGGGTTTCTTTGAACAGAAAGGGGTTCTAGGATACCTTTCTCATGAAGGCCTAATCTTTTTCCTTTGTAATTCATACTTTGACACATTCGTTTACCAATGGGATATGTATTGTTTGTGAAACAAGATGCGAGTCCATTTTGGGGAGGATATGATATGGATGAGAGGATAGGTGTTGGAAGTAAACCGGAATGGATAAAGGTGGAGGATCCCAATTTATAGGTGTGGGGTTCATGGATAGCTTGAATAGGTGTGATAGGCTCTTGACATGGGGATGATGGGGTGTTTTGATCTTGACTTGGAAAAGGATCATGAGGTGTAGGAGAGGAAGTATCTTGCCCTTTATTAAGTATGGATTCATTATGAAGTGGTATGAAAGGAACATCTTGATCATGAGAAGGATAAACATCATCATGGGATGAAAGGGTATCCTTGAATGGAATCATATCTTGATCTTGATGAGGAAGGGAATCATGATATTTTGTAGAAAGCATGTCTTGATCATCAGTTGGTAAGACATCATTAGATAGGATGGAAGAACTATCATGCTGTTGTGATGCAATAGAATCATGAGATGGTATGGATTTATTAGATGATGTGGAAGAACTTGGAAGGATACTTGTCTCTTGAGATGGAAGGGAATTATTTTGGATGAAAAGTGAAAGGAGGGGATTGTCATAAGATTCTTGAGAAATGGGATCTTGATCAAAGATTGGAAGAATTTGTGGAATTTTGATATCATTGGATGGAGTGGAAAGAATATTTTGATCTTGATGTGTAGGGGAGTCTATGCTAGCATGCTTTGGATTGAGAGATTGGCATGAATCATTGGATGTTGAAGATATGATAGAAGAGGATGATTGGATGGAATTGTTAACTTGAGTAAAAGAATCTTGAGGTTTATTTTGGCTTATGGTGGATGGAGATAAATGCATGACATGATAGGATTTCTCAATATCATTTGTGTTTAAGGACTTAGATTTGGGCTTATTGAACTTTTGCAAAAAATAAAAGACATTGAACTTGGATGATGTAGTTTTTGGTGAAGAAGGTCTCATGTTCATTGTTTGGTTTCTTTTTGTGGTTTTTCTTTGTATGTCTTGGAGTCGTTGATTTTTTTGCATCTACTGAGTGAAAGCATTCAATTGATCCTCATCTATTTTAGCCATGGTGGTTTGAGTTTTAATTTCCTTTTATTGGAATTTTAGTCTTCTTGACCTTGTTAAAATGGGCATACGAACGCTATTGTTTTCAATAAATTTTTGATCTTAGTTTGGTATAGTGTCAAGGATATTAACTTAAGTCAAATAGAATGATAACTTCTATTGATGAGACCAATTTAAAATATGATTATTGTGTTTCGTTTCATGATTGTAGGATGATGATCTTGATAATGAAACTTAACGTAATAATCAAGAGTTGTGTTTGGTGATTAGGCACTTTAAAATTGTAAGATCTTAGTTTAATTTGAAATAATTTGAATTGCAATGTCCTATTTTTCCAAGTTTAAGACACTGGTTGGACTAAGAAAATGTTTTTGTTCTGATAAAAATCCAGATTTTGATGTTAACTGATTGACTGATGGGAAAAATAACTCTCTAGTTTTTAATTTTGTGGATGCGCTATAACAGACCTTAGATGCACTAAAATAGATTGTGTATGCACTAGAAGATAGAGAGTGTGCATTTTCAGATAGAGTAAATGCATTGTAAAATAGGGTTTATGTGCTGACAGACTGGGTATATGCGCTAACAGACTGTGTAAATGCGTTGATAGATTGGTTAGATGCACTAAAACAAAGTTTGATTGCACCAAGATACTGGGTAAATTATGGTGACAGACTATGCAGATGCACTAAAACAGTGTTTGTATGCATTATTTGGACAATAGATGCGCTAAAAGACTGGGTGTATGTGCTAAAACAGAGGTTGGTTGCACTAAACTAGAAGTTGTCAGTATGTTCATAGTTTTATTCGTTTGTTCTGGTTTTTCTCAGTAAAATGATTAATTCCAGGATGTAATTTTCTAACCAACTAAATGTTTTTGGAGGGGTGTTTTGCTTGTAAATCTTGGAGTTTGATTATCTAATTAGATGATACCTTTGAAAAAATAACTTCACACACAAAAGCCAGATTGTAAATAGTTGTTTCAGATTCTATGTATTAAACATGTAGTGAGTGTTCTAGAATCGGGTCTGATTCGTTCAATTTCCATAGGTTTGATACAAATAAAGACAGTTCAAGCACTTTTCTAATTGTCAAGTAGGTCACTTAGAATATCACAACCCATAGCTTGCAACCATGTCAGCTCACACAACCATGTCACCCCCTAGAGGGAGCCCATGTTTTTTCCTTTCTTGAGTCTTAACCAAAGTCGAATCCTCCACTTTTGGCCACGGTCCTTGATAGTTATATGGTGAGTGTCTTGGGGGAAAATTCTTCCCTCCCCTTGCACCGTGATAGAAAAAGTGTTTAGAAACTGACATGGATGGATTCTACTCTAAAGTTCATAGATAGTGTATTTGTTCGGAGCGGAAAATGATAAACTCCCTCAGGAGACCTCCCAATCTTTAGAACAAAGATTTTGGGGATGGTTATCTTGCACACTTCCATTGAATTGTGGGTTTCCCAAATTCACTTTTAATTATAGTGGGTCAGAAAACTTGGCTTTGGTTGTTTCCACTTAGGTCGTTCTTGTAGGGTGAGTACTTTTTCCCACTACGGCAGGCCTTCTAAAGGATTTAATAAGGCATGAAAAGTGAGTCTAGCATTTTGATCACCCAGTGAAGGGGAGAGCATAGACCTATCACTTCAACCACAGTAGACGAGGGGTTCAATTAATCCTTTTACTTAAGCTAGATGTCTAACTTAAATAGTGAATTCTTTTTAAAACACCAAACTTGAGTGTGAATTTGTTTGTTCAATTTTAATCCAAATCCAAAAACTAGTGAGTTTCTAACGTTCTTTTTAACCAACTTTGACAAATATTGTGTAGATGGTTAATTTTAAGCCCAAAGTAATGCTAGTTGGTCCTAAAGCATGAATGAAAAATAACATATGATGGTCCCATGAGTGTTTGAAAACACTATTACAATGGATATCAAATGTTTTTTCTTTCACTTCAATGCTCCATGTTCTATAAACCTGCAATAAATGCTCAAAATGTTAGATGAGATCAAGAAATAAGAAGATATAAGGCTTAGATGAATGATTAAGCATAAAAACCTTAAAACTAGCCAAGTTACAATGTGATTTGACTTTAAATATAAAATTGAAAATTTTAACTCTACAAAAATAGATAAATACCTACACCATTGCATAGCTTATGAACTTCTACCCCATTTCAAAAAACAAAGGCTTCGAAAAAGACCTTTATATGACCAAGATATGGCCATTTTAAGATTGACTATAAAACTACTAAAACGAAGATCCAATGCGCTAAAAGATCATTCAGATGTGCTAAAAGAAGTGTCAAATGTGCCAAAAGAAGGCTCTAGATGTGCCGAAAGAAGCTATGGATGCACCAAAAATAGTGCTTGGATGCGTTAAAAGACTTGTCGTATGTGCCATAAAAACAGCCAATTGTGCTAAAACAGAAACACGTCAAAACTTGCGAACGCACTTTTCTAGAAAATTGTTAAAATTGGAGTTTTTGGCCCCACGGTGGGTGCCAAAATGTAAGTGTGGAATAAGTAATGAGTAAAATAACAAACAACGCTTCTTAACAAGACATTATATCAAGAGAATCAACAATAATTAATCTAATTAAAATAGGAAAACTCTCGAAATCGTCATATTGCTCTCTATCTCCAAAGATTTATTAAGTCACAGGGCTCTCAAATTTTGTAAGCATTATGACTGTTAAAATGCCAATCTAGAGAATGAGATGCTTCTAAATGCAATAATCTAATCCTATATGATAATTGCTAAATGATATGATGAAGCTACTGTAATCTAAATTGATATGAAACTTGATAAAAGAAGCTACAATGATCTATGATGCAGCCATGATATTGATTCTAAAATACTATGATTGGTATTGTTGAATGATAATGCTATTGCTAAGATGCTTGATTGCTCAATTGGTGTTTCTGCAGAGTAAGTTTGCACAAAAGTTGGGATCCTTTTCCTCTAGAATGAGGCTATATTTATAGATTCACAACAACACATTTGTGAAGGGGCAGCACAACAAAGGTCTGGATTTGATCCGAAGAATTGAATGGTGAAGGATGCGGAAGCTTGAGCTGATTATGGAGATTGTTCCTCCCCACAAAAACATTCAGCCAAATGATAGGAAGAATCAATGGAAGAAGATGGAGAAGTTCACCTATAAATTTGTCTCCAATTTTACCCGTGAAGGTTGAGATGAATTAAATTAGACATAACATATCTAATTTGGTAGGTGAAATATTGATTAGCTGTAGAATATGTGCATAAATTTGAATATTTTGGATTCATTCAATTTAGGAAAAGAAGATATTTAATTTAATAAAACAAACTATAGAAGTCTATGTTTATTAAATAAATATGGAAGAAGTATGATAATTAAATAAAATAAAGTATGAAACTTGCTTATTTAATTTAAATGAAATGATACGATTAAGATGGAAGATAATTAAATGTGAACTATATAAATAAATATTTCTATTTATTTAATAGTAGAGGAATTAAAGGCGTCAATTAATCAAATAAATCATATTTAATTAATTAGATTATCCAGACCATTTTTAGGTGTATATAGTCGTTTACATCACCATCACCTTCTCCAAAGCCATCCTTTAGACACATTTATGGTCTTGGATATGATCTTATGAAAATGGTTCTATACAAAGGAACTAGGCTTTGGAAAAATGAACAAGGTTATAGAAGATTTGTTGAATTATGTGAAAATAGAAGAAATTGTATTATAGGTTATAGATTGGAAGACATGACTAAATGGTTAAACAACAACAAAAAGAAAAAGAGCCTCACATTCATATTTATCGTAGATTTTTCGTTCATTTATTTCATATGACATTGATTATGCAATTTTTTTGAGCAAATAAGTAATCCGTCTTTTTAGATTTCCACATTATTAGGGCTCATTGATTACACTAGATAACATGTTTTACATTATTGATGATACAATTTACATACATATGAACCCCATAAAAAAAACATAGATCATAACATGGGCATGTAACAAAAAATATTAAACATCTATAAGATCAATAGAATAACATAGAATAAAAAACACGAAGTGTGATATAAAAAGTAAAATGTGCATATGCATCAAACTGTCAAAATACATATACATAGAATATATGTATGATGAGACTCTCTTGGAGGGAGGTGCTCTTGATGATCCCCCCTGCATCACCCCAACCACTAGCATCAATCTTCATCCAAGAGCACAATTGAGAAATATCTTATAGTATGATGTGCATCCTCTATAGGCACCTAACTTCCTCATGTAATGTGCTTACCTCCACTTGTTGCATCCAAATAGTCACCTAGGCATTCTCTACCTCGCTTATTAAGTGTGTGATAAACACATGATTTGATAGTACATGCTTGGTTTTGTGTGCATAAAAATTTGTATCTGTTTCACCCAAGCATGTCCCTTCATGCATGTACCACATCTTGTGATTAGATCCTACATTATTGTGGTATGGACACACCCCTCTTTGTGTCTACTCTCACTCACTCTTGTGACATTGGTGCTACATCAATAGAGACACCCCAATAGGTCATAATGGCTTGACATATGGGATCAAAATATGGAGCAAATCATTCAACATGTAAATGATTTGACACTATGATTTATTTTTGTGGTTGGTACTCCCTAATTTAAGTGCTCTATAGTGAGAGGGATGAGACTCAACCACTCAACTATACTCCTTGCATGATCACATCTTTTGTTGTTCACATAATTCATAGATGATTTGGTACCAAGAAATGAAAATTTTTAAATGCAATATCATAATGTATACCTAGATTGTCTATCTACTAGTCTACATCATCCAATACCTATTGCAATTGGGTGATATCTAGTGCACCCTACGAACTAGCTTCTCCTATTGTAGGTGTTGTTGTTGGGGCATCTAGAGGATAGAATGAGGGTGGATTTTCCCTCCCTAAACATGTGTCATAATCCAATGAGACCCTTGCATCATCCTAATTCGATACATATAGTAGGGGATATCTCATCATTATTTGTATTTGCCTATTATATTGATAGAGGCCTTAGTCTCTCCTCCTAACAAAATGGTAATCTATGGTGATGTCTATATAATGCTAGTTCAAGGGGCATCATATAATGGATCCTAAATTGACAAAGTACAAGTTCATAATGAAACAACTCCATAATCATGCTATCTACGAAAAATCCACCTGAGATGTCTAATCTTACTAAGTTTCTATTTGTCATTGGCATCAATGGTTAGCTATCTATATTCTCTCCAAGTGATGTATATTCGATTCATCCAATCAAAAGCTTATCTCCACGCCTAGATGGTCTTTCCCCCTCTTGACAAATATACATGGTGTTCCATCAAGCCACCAATGCTACTTATGGCCCCATTGCTACTAGAGATAATCTTGGGGGCTTGACACTCATTAATGCTCATATACCTATCATAGAAGAAGTGATGTCCCACATAGAGACTTGGAACCCATGTCCACAAATGTACATTAATCATTGTATAGCTAGGCTAATAGATAGCAAACCCATGCAAATATCACTTATTGCTCCTTTACCTCCCAACATAACTATATCAAATCATAAGCTATGTACAAATTTTTATCATCTAGAAGAATGAAGAGACTAATGATGAATAGTATACATTTTCCTACCTATGAAAATTCCCATCATGATCTCTATAAATAAGCTCCACCCTATTGATACCCAATTTGACTTGTACACCACTAGTATAGCTTGTTGTTCTCTTGTGATGTGGAGGAGCAAGCCTACACTCTCCTCCCCCTCACTAAGATCTAGAGAATCCTCCATACATCCTCTGTCATCACTAGCATTTCACTTGTAGGTAGGTGAATTCTTGTGGTGGTAAGAACATTTGTTATTGAATAATGCCAACAATGTCACCATTGGCCTAAGACAAGTAGCCTCTAACAGTGCATGTTGGGCATTATCCTTAATTGGTCATGCATGTAGACATAACGCCTATAGGTTTTACATATGCTAACACATTTGAAGCTCAAACTATAAAACACACAAAAAAAGTATCATTACTACATGATCAATGATAAAATTCAATCAAAAAATATCAAAACTTATAGATGATAGGATTATGGTGTCATGAGACAAGTATGTGGGTCAATACAAACCCATAGGAAAAGTATGCAACTTAAGATGGGTCCACAATGTTGCACATATGGTGTTGTTGCACCAAAAGATCGACCTGTTAATGCCTGATACAACCACTAGAGTTAATGAATCCACAGGAGGTGGTTAAGCCATGTCACAAACCCAAGTGTTGTGTTTCATAGCACAAGGAGACCAAGGGTGCGCACCTTGCAACAATCACCCCAGTGCAAGTGAGAGGTTCGAACCTGTGACCCAGGATTTGATACCAATTGTTGCACAGACAATTGTTGTTGCACCAAAAGATCGACCTGTTAATGCTTGATACAACTGCTAGAGTTAATGAATCCATGAGAGGTGATTAAGCCATGTCACGAACCCAAGTGTCGTGTTGCATAGCACAATGAGACCAAGGGCACACACCTTGCAACACACAAGACAATTTTATGAATTGCAAAAAAGAAACAAATAACATCTTCCTAATCTAAAAAATGATAAACTATAAAAGATTGACAAAATTAAGGTTTTGAGTTCTTGCAATGTCAACATACTCATTACACTCAATCTATACATAATATCTTCTCATTGGTACATTTCTCTAGCAAACCACAATTATCACAAAAAGTGAGATAGCTCCAAGCTCTAAAATGTAATGGTCTTATAGGGTTGACCATTCATATTAAAAGTGATTTTCACTATTCACCCTTCCTTTTATAATTGTCTCAAAATTTACAATCTGAAAATTGTGCATCCTATGATATTTTTTTTCAATCCAATACAATCACATTCATGTTGATATTCATTATTCACATTGATAATCGACTTATACATACTCGAGCTTGTTTTTCATGCATAGTGCATTTATTACTATCATTTTTCTCACATAAATGACACTTTTTTGGCATGACATATTTCAAGAACTATATTGACACATGACACTTATCTACCAATAATCATGAGAACACATATGTGCCAATTTATCATCAATTTTATCATTTATGCCATGTGCATTTATTGTATAATCGTTCACAAGCACCATCTCCAAGTCATGTGTTTATACAATGCATTGTTTAGTCATTGTTATATGTTTACAATACTATATGATTTGATGCTTGTAACATGATTAGATGCTTAGATTATATTTACTTTTTCACATGTTATATTTTTTCATCCTTGTATCCTATGTATACAACCAATTGTCGAGTGGCTCATTTTGTCACAAGCATTCCTTTGTTTAAATCTACAAACAATTATAGCCACTTATAAAGATTCATTTTATAGAGAATGCATACACAAAAGATGAACATACATGATCATATCCTCACAAGGTCTATTTCTTTATATGGAACCTATGACAATATCCTTTGAGTGCCTAAATATTCACTTTGCATGCCTATAAGTGTTACATATTTTGAAACACATGATCATTATAGGATTCACATTGGAGTTCATAGTGAACCCCAATGCTCCCAGAAATCACCTGCAACCAAAACGTCTATCACATCTACAGAGAAAAATTCATTGGTATGCTCATAGAACCTTAAGAAGAGATGATCCAGAAAAGCAACTAATTGTGCAATGGATTAACTTGAATGAATGATTACAATGGATGAGAATTCTTATAAAATAAAAAAATAAACCCTAGATGAGAGTTTGATTAGATTGAGACATGTGTCATCATATCATGTAATGAGACAACTTAACCTATAAATAGCCCAATCTAATAATAAAAAAGCACTCCTAAGTTTAGCTTAAGTAATTAAAGCAATAATTGATTATCAAGTGATGTATTAATTACTCCAACACCCCCCTTTAAGATCAACTTAGGAAGAAACTAAACAATTGATAAAGGATGCAATGATGGATGCATGGATGGGTTCTGGCTACAAGGCCTAATGAGGTACCCATGTACAAACAAATGAATCTCTCATAATCGAGAAAACGAGAAAACCAGGAAAAAAACTCCTCTCCAAAAGAGAGAAAATGAAATGATTGCACTAGTGAAAGAAGGATAGGGGGACTCAATGTGACCCCCTAAGGACTGCTTCTCTCACCCAAGTACAACAAATGTCCCCTCGATATGAGAGAGAAAATGAGGATATGAATCCCCCTTTTGAAGAAAGAGCTCTTGTGCCAATGATGAATGTCTAAAGGTAAAACATAATCTACTACCTACAAAAAAAATTTCTCCCCTTAGAAAGAAACAAATCCACTGGTGATTGGAGAAGCCATTCCCAAAAAATGGAAGAATCAAGAATCCAAATCCAAATGATGTGTTTCTTTGAAAAATGTTGAAGTTTCCACATGTTGAAAAGAGATGATGTCAATATAGAATCCAATGAAGAGTGATGTAAAACAAGCTCCAAAGATGATGAAGGTGATGGACCAAAAATGATGATGCGGTTGTCAACAAATAAGAGATGAATGTCCTCAAAGTAGTCCTCCAAATATGCAATCTAAGACTACAAATAAGGATGGCATGTCTACAAGATACAAATCCCAAGTAGCTATGTTTGAAAGATGATGAATATCCTACTGTACTGAACCAATAGGGGCCAAGGATGTGGTGATGCCAAGATGATTAGGAACAATAGGAGATGATGATGAAGTCTCAATCTGAAGAGTGGGAAGATGAAGAAAAGTCTTTAAATCATCAGAACATGCAAGACTTATGATATACTCAAGCTCCTATAAAGTATCATCATCAAAGGGTATGAAATCTATGTCTACAAGAGGAATGAGACAATCTACAACAAGATCCTCTAGGTATGGAAAGATATGAGGTTCTCCATAGATCTCCCACAATCGATCTCAAAGTGTGTGGGGACAATCAATGTTCAACATAACACACATAGTGTCATGATCAACACTAGAACAAATCACTCCTATAACATGATCACTGATATTACCCCATGTTGATAAACCCCCTAGTGTGTGTGGTGTACGTATGAGTCCATAAAGATAAGGCAAAAGATCAAGCCAACTGAGATGTGTCAGGGTGTCATTTCGCCAAGACTCATAGTCATCCTTTGCTAGGATAACCACATAAGGATGAATAGAAAAATCCATGATACTTCCTCAAATGATAAAATTAGAGACTAATAACCTCAATACATGTAAAGTAGATCAAATGATATCATCTCACACAAACAGATCCTTTATAAGTGTCAAAACATCCAAGTAATTGACAAAAATGTGAAATCACAAAAAACTAAATAAAATGTACTTGGAGCAGACTATGAAAAAGGTGAATGAATGGATTTGAAAAGCTCTAAAACACCTTTCCAACGCCACTAGAATCGCGAAAATTGGAGATGTAGGCAAAAAGTTATGAGCTCAGAAGCAAAAATAATCTTACTTTGACTTAGAATAAAATGAACAAGTAGAAAAATCTAATGATGAGACTTGCACCACTGGAAAGTTCTTAGAACTAGTTTTGCAATGATATCTCCTTAGCCCAATTTTGACACTATATGGCCAAGTTATGAATTTTTGAAAAACAGAGTAAATTTAGCCAATCGATAGTTAGCAAACACAACCCTTTTGTAGGGAAAATGGCCACACTGTTATTTTGACAGGATTTTTGCAAGATCCCCTCACTATCTATAAAATCTAATGAATGCCCAGATGGTTCTTTGTGATTGTGAACAAAATTCAGATATTATTTTTCTCAAAAATACACCAAGCAAAAGATATTGGTCGAAATTTCTTGGATCTCTTAGAATTTGGATAGGAAGTCACAAATCTAGTACTCTGATACCATATTGGAGTTGATAGTGAACCCCACAACTCCTTGAAATCACTTGCAACCAAAATGCTATCACATTTAAAGAGAAAAAACCATTGATATGCTTATGCAACATTAATAAGAAATGATCTGGAAAAACAATTGATTGTGCAATGAATTAATCTGAATGAATGATTACAATGAATGAGAATCCTTATAAAAGGAAAAAATGAACCCTAGATGAGGGTTTGATTAAATTGAGACATTTGTCATCATCTCATGCAATGAGACAACTTAACCTATAAATAGCTCAATCTGATAATTAAAAAACATTTGTAAGATTAGCTTAAGTAATGAAAGAAAGAAGTGACCTAATAATTAATTAATTATCAAATGATGTCTTAATTACTCCAACATCACATGTGCCTCAAAGTGAGGGAAAAATATAATAGTGAAATTTATATACCTATGTCATTTCTCATTTAATTTTGTTTCTATTATGAAGAAATGTTTTAATACATGGACATATTGACAAATGGTATAAACTTATAGCATAGGGCCCATTCCATATGTTATCCACCTACCAGTTGCACATCTTCCTATACACCTATCAGTTATACTGTTTCCCATTATAATGCCCCTTATTAGGATATTCTTGATTTTTGCCTTAAAACGATAATTCTTACTCAAAATTATAATAGTTTTGTTAAAAATTATGAATTATTATAATATTCAAATCAATAAATCATAGCACAAATTTGAAAATCAATCATATCTTGAATTCTTTGGAAATGCTTTCAGATATGCTAAATCAGAGATTTTCGTCCCTAACTTATTAGTGACAATATCAAAGTTTTTCATCCTTAACTTGTCAAGAGTATTCAAGGGTTTTCGTCCTTAAAACTCTTAGTCCACCTTGGAGGGGTTTCATCCTCCTTGATCAAAATTTGGGTTTTCATCCAAACTTGATAAGAGAGATAAAGATTTTTGTCCTTAATCTTTCCTGAACTTGGAAGAGTTTATGTCCTCCCTATTTGCAAGACACGCCCTCAAATTCAAGATTGATTGCATGATGTATTGATTGATTTATTGTTATTTGCTTGATTAATCTTTGTTGACTCATATTTCTTGAATGATTAATTGTTTGTTAGCTGATTTCCCTCTCTTCACAATGAAATGATCCTCCCTTTATATCTCATATATGAGAGTCACAACTTTTCACATTGGAAGGAGTCACACCCCTTCTAATCTAATTGTTGTCATAAGCTTTTAATTTAATCTTGATTAAATTCTTTTATGCTAGTGTCTCCTTCATTGGCACCACCTCTTATTATTTATTGTCTTTTTGGAAGCAACTTTAATTTGTTTACTTTTGTGATTATTCTCACCCTTTGAACTTAGACGAAGTCAACGACCTATTGTCTTTGGCAGGGCATGACACCCATGTTCACACCCCTTATACATTCACCCTATCCACTCATTTAGTTTTACACTTGAGTTCATTTCCATGCATATGTCATCCATAGTGATCTAGCCCCTTCTCTGACCCACGATTAGTTTACAATCACGAGATTGTCCTCTCAATTGCAAACTCATCACACCCTACGTTTAATTTTTAAGTTCAAATTTCATTGAATTGCCACCTTTAATCTTCCTGCACATGGCAGTATTAGTATTTAAAGGCATTCAATGCAATCATTGTAATCATTTGAAAAAATTAGGAGATCAAGCAAGTAATCCAACCATCATTTGTATTTAGACATTTCAATTGGTGCTGTAAAAGAAGCCTAAATCTTTATCACTGAATAGTGTTGTTTTTTATGTTGCTTAGTGTCAAGGGGTCAATGAAAGCTTAGTTCCCCCGTAGCTCAATCATGACAGCCTAAGGTATTTATCAGTACTGCCAACCCTTGCAGACATCAAGACGCATAGAAGAAATCAAGATACCTCTAGTGAAGTGAAGATCAATCTGAAAATTACATAGGACAACTTCACATGTGTCAAGTTCGTGATCACAAATCTGTCTCAAACAGTCAGCTTGTTGCAAAGATGGTTGTCGTTGCACCAAAAGATCAACCTATTAATGCCCGATACAACCACCAGAATTAATGAATCCATGGGAGGCGGTTAAGCCATGTCACAAACCCGAGTGTTGCGCTGCACAACGCAAGGAGACCAAGGGTGCAAACCTTGCAACAACAACCCCCCACTCTCACAAGCGAGGGGAGAGGGGTTTGAATCCGTGACCCAAGCTTTGATACTAATTATTGCAAAGACGGTTGTTGTTGCACCAAAAGATCGACCCTTAATACCCGATACAACCGCCAAAGTTAATGAATCCACGAGAGGCAATTAAGCCATGTCATGAACTTAAGTGTTGTGCTACACAGCACCAAGGAAACCAAGGGCGCACACCTTGCAACACGAGTTCCTCCACACCGTGTCAACAAAGAATTCAGATTCCTAAACAATTACCAGTCTAATATTTGCTATTGTGGATCCCAAAACATACCAGATCCAAATCTTCTTCATTATTTGTGCTATGTTTGATTATCAGACTAAATACATTTGTTGATTCAATTATTTTGAATTGTCTTACTCAACTCATGTTATTTACCTAGGCTGATTTGTGCTTATGGGTATGCAGTTTATTGGATTGACCTAGGTTGCACATTAAGGAACTTTATTCTCCTTCAGACATACATAGGAAAAAGAAGCAGTGTAGCATTATGAAAAAATAAAAGCATAACCCACAAACCATATACCAAAAGAGAAGAAAATTGGGAAACGAAAGAGTCAGTTCATAACTGAAATTTCTTTGCAGCTAGATATTCAAATCCCATGTATATGAAAAACTATAGAAAAACTAGAATCTACACAGAAAAAAGAGGGACCTTTATTTGTATCCAATAAAATATCAAAATTGGTAATGCTCCACATTTTTGATTGCATGCCATGATGTTCTCTTAGTATCAAAGATATTCAATGTACATTACATGTTTTAATGCTATAAAAAATTATCCCTGCCAATGCTGTTCACTGCTCAATCTAAGTAGACATGTTTAAACAGTGATACCTGGAAGAATCAATCTTACATAATACAAATTCCACCCTACAGTCTTTCTCTCAAGCCTTCTTTAGATGTTGGTTTATACACTTGGATGATAGCTAGAGATGCAATAAGTAAAATACCATGTACATTGACTTATAAACTGATCCTTAGGTCGCACCTTGTAGACCCAGTTGGGACCCGCTTCAATTGCTTAGACCATCCAAGATCTCACTATAAAATTATCAGAATCTAAATAATTTATGTCCATGTGTCAATATCCAACAACTCCTTATGCCATACCAAGGAATAAGACCAACCATGAATTCCCGCATCTTCATTCCTGACTACTGTACAATTCGGTGCATTAGTGTTCTTTTCTTTACACTTCAGCAGATACAACTGTGCACTAAGTAATAAAACCATATGTTACACGATCAAATTTCTCATATTAAAATATCCCCAAATGAGAAACCACACAGGCATAATAGAAGAGCTGATGTTTCCTCCTTTAACACAAATCTTCACCTTACAAAATCTTAGACACCTGATATTGTACTACTGTAACTCTGTTTTTTGATGGAGATGTTCGTACTCTTGAACAGAAGCCGAAGCAAACTGTATCAAAGCCTCTAATGTGAATTTCAATCCAGTTTGCAATGTTGTCAAGGTTGCATCTTGAGTTTGGTGAATAATTTCTTTATGCCTTTCCTTTTCTTCCTCAACACGCTTCCTAAATGATTCTATTGATATATTTTGCTCTGACATGGCAGTATCAATAGGTCCTGCCCCATCAGAGTAAAACTTCCCATCTTGCCTTCTACTCTCCACCCTCTGTAGATGGGCAACCTTTCTATCAAGATCTTTTGAAAGATATTCAGTCCTTCTCTTTTGACGATGCTCTTCATCCTGTTTTACCCAAAGTGCGTGGACATCTACTGAAAATTTTTGGATCTTCTCAATGACTAGCTCTCCCGGCATTCGGCCAATTGCATGATACCATTCACGGCAGATAATGAAGATAGGAGGAGGACCTGTTGTATGTGAGGAAGATGGTGACTTTGACTTAGAGGAGCTATTGGAATCTAGATTAATGCACTTTGAGAGCCATCCATAGAGGGCTTGGACATAAGCCTTTTGGGAATCGATCCACTTAATGAAGCTTCTATGCCAATCATGAAGTGCATTTTCTAGTTGACTAGTTGCCTGTTGGTGTGACTCGGTCAATATCCCACCATCAGCATAGCAACTCAGAGACTTTGACTCTGTTATGAACTGATACTGAATCTGATGGCAATCCAGCATTCCTTTCCACATTTGCATCAACCTGCATATGAAGATCGTGTATAACAATTCAAAATTAGTCAATATCAGCAAAACTAAACTCCAAAAAAGAATTACGTATACTAACAAGAAAAGACCAACCACTTTTTACTACAGAAAACAGCAAATTATAAGAGGCAAAGACAATAATACATAAATGAAAAAGATCACTAAATCAAAGAACAATAGCCATAACGCAAAACCATCTGAAGCAACAATTGAAGGGAATATGGATCGAGCACTCTGTTTTATGCACAAATCTAACAATATGTAGAGAAAATTAAAAGAGTGCAAAGCGATTGTAACTGTCTTCCAATGGCGTTAACAGTGCAAAAGATATGCATCTTTAAAACCAAAACACACTAGACATTCACATAAACTCTATGACTGACATGGATCTTATCCACAACTGATACATCCTCTAAGAATCACAAAGACATGGCATTGAACATAAGAAAAGCAAAGACGCAACAATTCTTATCATTTTTATTTTGAGACTGGCATTATAAGTCAACAAAATCCAGACATAAGCCTATGATCTGAAAAGTAAAATATAAGACGATTGCTAAAATAATTGTTTTCACTGGTCAATGTGCTAGAAGCAATTACACCAAGGAAACTGGAGAGTAGACTCTTCCAATACCGTTTAATGTTTCCTTTGTCAGAAAGAAATAACTTTATATCAAAACATGAAATGTATAAAGAAGGTCAAACAATTGTTCATACCTGGACCACTATTACTTTTAAGTTTTTATGCATCTTGAAAGTTTCTAGCTGTGGTGGAGAGCTTTGAACCAACTCCACAACAAACCATTTTCGCACTTTTGACCTTTGGTTGGAATTCCCTCTTTATACCAAGTTGCTACAAATATAATCATCGATGATTGGGGGAATCCAATGGCTCTTGTTTTCAAGCCCAGTTGAAAGCTTCATAACTTGTTTAAGGGCTTGAACTAACTCCAACTTTGGCCAAAACAAATTGAAAGCTTGACCTTTGGTGGTTGGCATTCCATCTTTACTCCAAGTTGTTAATGTCATCTTTGATTCTGGGACTCCAACGGCTCTTGTTTTCAATCCTAGTCAGGCCTTTTTAAGCTGTGGTTGAGAACTTGAACTATCATTAACATTTTTTATCTGAAGCCGATCCTTTGGTTGGCATTCCCTCTTAACTCCTTACTGATAACATCTTTGATTCTGAGACTCCAATAGATCTTATTTGGAAAGTTGGAAACCCAGTGGCCTTTTCAAATTCTTGTTCTATGGTCAACTCTTTAGACACTGCCGCACTTTCCTTAGTTGTCTCGACTCTATATTACTTTACATTTTGTTGTTTGGTATTTTTTCCTCTGCATTTTGGCATTTGCCATTCATTAAATGGTGCCTGATTGTCTTCTTCGATCTTCTTTGCATTTGCATCCTGCAGCACACTTCTCCTGGCATAAGAAGCATCTACCCTGCTTCCTCAACTCTTCTCTAACTGCATTATGAGCATTAGATCTGGTCTCAAGTGGCTTTTTTGCATCAATATGGAGTGTAATTCTATTTGAGCTAGGCTGATCTTTTGACAAGGAACTTGGCAGCTTCCTCTTTGTTTTGTTTTTAATCAGTTTCTCATATAATTTAGCTTGTAAAATGGCATCATCCAAATTGTTGGGTTTAATGCTTCCACAAATACTCTTATTTCATCATGCAAAGTCTTGTAGAGAAATTGGACTGCCACAGACCATCATGCAAAGTCTTGTAAACTTATCACTATAACTGTAAACAAATTCTTGCATATTTTTCTGCAAATTTCTCATCTTTACATAATAATCGTCACTGGTTTTCTTGTCAAAAAATATCAAGAAAAAGCTAAGAAAAATCATACCAGTTCAAGACCTCATCTTTAAGACCGTCTTGGACATCCAGATCATGATGGTGCCACCAACCATATGCAGTTCCCTCCAAGTGTAGTGATCCAAACTGAATAATTTCTGGATCAGTCGTTGGATACATACTAAATTATACATTCAGTTTACGAATCCATGCATGACATTCAATTTTCTCTGGTTCATCAAATTTGGGGACCTCTACCTTTGGCATTTTAAGTCAATTATCTGTTCTAGGATGATTGTTCCTTGTTACACATGTTCAGTATTTCTTCTCATCTCACAATATGCATGAAAATCATAATTCAGCCTGAAGTGTTCATCATTGGCCATGTGGGCTCTCAAACATCTTCTAATTGCACCTCTATTAAAATCTCTTGCTTCCCTTCTTGAATTCCTTTTGCCTAGAAGGAGAAGGTGATTTGGGAACACCAGCAAAACCTTATTCTTGAATGGTATTATGACTATATAAGATCTCAACCCTACATGAAGATTGATGAGAGGAAGGAGAGAATGTATGACTCATTTTCTGTAGGATAACTGATGATTTGCATCATTAAGATCTTGACTCGTGTTATTTATATTTTGGATCAGGAACTGAAATAGCTCTTGCACCACCTCCCTAAATTCAAACTTGCTTTCTTCATGTTTGGATTATGATCTAGACATATTGAATTCATTTCATAGGCTTGCAGCATTCAGGCTCTGATATAACTGTAATGATCTTTTCCACAATCTAAACTAAAATAGACAAAAGTCTCTACAATACATTTATTTCGAGAAGATTATTAATCTGGATCATTGTCATTTTGCAAAAGTTAAAAAGGAGAATTTTGAAAGGAATAAAACTGTTCTAGACTTACTGAAATAGCCCAAGCTCTAAGGTGAGCCACTCCAGCTGGTGAAGACAACCAATCCTAAGGACAAACTACTACAGCATTCTGAATATCTGATTTCCCAACCACCTGAAAGGATTATTCTCGTCATTTATAAAGAAAGAGGATTGAAGAGAGAACAGGGGTTTGTTTGCAGTTATCTTCCCTAATTGTTAAGTCAGTTTCAATTCATATGCATAATTAAAATTCTAACCCCATGTAGACTATTTGCTACTTTAACTAAAGTTTCCAACTAGACTCCTAAAATTTGGCTTCCACTCAAGTCTGTCGTCTGAAGTAGACTTATTCTCCTGCAAACAAATTTCTTTCTAAAACTTTATTTTTCAACCCTAAGATAGAATCCTAATTATTTTATTTATTTATTTTTCTATTTTATTCCCCTAATGCACATGGGCATATTACACCTATCTACTGTAGCAACCTGCAAAAGCTGTTTTCCCTTCCCTTTTAATTAATCTAGCCAGTACCAAATCACTCTTTTGACAATCCAAGTTCACGATCAACTCCTCTGCCAAGCCCTGCCAGAGTAAATATATCCTACATCCACATCCCCAAGAAAGTTGAAATTTTTAGACTTAATATAGAGGGTGCAATGATCAGAATAATCAATTATCTTAAAACACTAGCTATCATTAGCAACCTGGCAACCATTTAATTCATTATTATGTGGTGGGCTGCACTTAACTTTTCCATTTGCATAACGAGAGGTCTTATCAAACTGGGTAATCAGAAGACCAACACAACTTTTCTCCAACTCTCAACATCTTGAGCAGATGCACTCTGATCTTCAAGGATGGATCAAGCACATGTTTGGAGGCTACAACCTTCAGGATATACAAGGAAATGCAGAATTGAAATATTGCCAAAAAAATTCAAAATGTAAAAAGAAACATTTTTTTAATAACAACCAATCACAAATAAAAATGTGTCAAGAATTACTTGATCGAAGTTGGTTGATAAACGCATATCCTACTGCTGAATCATAGTAGATAGTTAATGAATCTAGGATAGTAAGATAAGCAACATAGGTGAATACTTCGAAGTTTGGGAATAATATCATCCCTTAAACCATGTAAAGTGAAGTTTACAAGACATTAAGTGAGCTGTCTCAGTTCTTAATGTTTGCCTCAATTTTTATTTCTTCCTTCTTTATGATCCACAATGATGTGTTGTTTTGCATTCTTCCCTATTTTATCGGCAGCCTCTATTATGATTTCTTTGTTATTCATGATCTACAATGATAAGTTGCTGTGCTTTCTTTCCTAATCATCCAATATAAGTTAATGATCTCCATTGGTGATTTGTACTCTATAATGCATATAACTTGTGTAACATATGCATACGTAGTGTCTTTGGTCAGGTGTACAATTGTTTAAAAAAAATTGGTCTGTACTCTATAATACATGTCCCTTATGTAATATATGTATCTTAGTCTAAGGGGTTGAACTTAATTGGTTAAAATGTTGGGTTCTCCTTGTGGAGGCTCAAGTTCAAATGTCCATAGGGACATCTAATGCAGAATTCTAAGTTGTGACTGTTGGTCTTCCATAATTGTCTTCTAAAGTGGATATGGTTTCTAAATAAAGTGGATTTCTAAGTAGTGACTCTTGGTCTTCCATAGGTGATTTCTAGTGTTTTCTCTTAAGGAGCTTGTATTAGTCTCTACTAAGTGCTTGCAAGAGCTTGTATTGGTCTCATTTTGGTGCTTGTATTAGCAGAATATTTGTAAACGATATGCAATATAAAGAAAAACATATGTATTTCAGTATCTTTGGTCAAAGTGTAGGATTGTTGTTGAACTTTGGCTCTCTGGTACATGCATATTTATGTTTTTCCATATATAAGGTTCAAATTTATTAAAGCCGTTTCCACTGGTCAGTTCTATTGTGTAGAAACTAGAACCAAAGTATAATATTTTGTCATATCCCTTCTATGATCAGACTGCAACCCAAAAACCCCGCAAATAAATAAATAGCAATTACAAAGCAGCCAACCTCCTCGTGTACACACCCATGCTTAAGCATCGCTGCCCAGAAGAAATACCTGTTTCTTGTTAATAAACTGTCTGGCCGACTTCCCTATTAGCGCCAAAGACAAGACAGTAATTAATAGTTATTTGCAATAATTAATATACATAAGACAGCACCCAAAAGTTTGTAATGGGAATAGGATATAAGGGTAGCGATTGAGTTAATAAGCAGTGATTAAGGTTGTAAAAAGAGATGACCTTTTAAAAACCGCCACCTTCCATAAGGGTCACCTCTATTCATTAAGAGGCACGATGAGATATATAAGCAAAAGAATGGAAGGACAAAAAGCATCAGGGAAGATGAAGAGAGTGTGATCTGAAAAGGGAAATAATTTAATAAGGAAATAAATTATGAAATATCTGTTGTACACAAATACTGTTTGCTGCCAGAACATTATTGGGAGATAAGTGTACAATATAAGTAAGAAATAATTATATAAAATGTATATATGAATACCAATCAATATAAATAAATAATAATTGTATATAGATATATATAAATATCAATTGATGTAAATAAGGGAATAATTATATAGAATATATATATATATATATAATTGCCAATCAATCGAACAGCATTGAAGATAATCTGCAGACTGATATCTACAGCAGGTTGATTAGAATAATTATCTGTGCACCAAACTATTGCATCTGCATTCTGTGGCTATACCAGTAACATAGTTGCATAGATAGTGGCATGCTACTTAATATATATATATTTGAATATATCAATTCCATGTATTTCCTATAGAACCTCATAGGAGTTGTAATTCATATTGTATTAACAATCTAAATTATTAATGCCTCTATAATTCATTTATGGGAATAAGAGTTGGAAGTACATGAAGGGTGGGAGGAGAGATTCCTTGCTAAGTAGACAAGGGGGTTGACTATCCACCCTTGGGGTTAGAAGTAGGAAAGACTCCTAGCACCCTATTGAGGTTCCTTCTCTAATCTTCCCCAATGATTGATTATTGAGGGGATAATAATTTAGAATCGGCATTGTGAGTTACTCATCTAGATCAATATATATATATAATGTAGTAGATGTAACAATACAAATGATCAATTAATTATATAAATTATGAATCGGTGGCTAACATTATTGCAGGGTAAAACTAGAGTCTATCAAAAGTTGTAATTGAATAAAATATATCTATTACTTGGAAATTGTGATTTTAAGGCAGAATTCTAAGTATACCAAATAGGGGACATTACAATTGGTATTAGAGCCTTAATCCCACCAGCCTGCAGACAAACTGACTTATGTGTATTCAAGTGTATACTTTGCAACTTAGGTGTATTCATGTGAATACTTTGACTTATGTGTACTCATGTGTATATTTTATGACTTACATGTATTCAAGCAACTTAAGTGCATTCATGTGTATATTTTGCGACTTACATGTATTCATGAGTATACTTTGTGACTTACGTGTATTCAAGTGTATACTTTTTGACTTTATGTATTCTTGTGTATACCTTGTGACTTAGATATACTTTGTATTCATGCGTATACATCATGACTTACGTGTATTTATGTGCATACTTCATGTATTACGTGTATTCACATGTATGCTTCATGCTTCCTATGTGTACTTCATGTATTACATGTATTCACATGTATGCTTCATGCTTCATGTGTATACTTTATGTATTACGTGTATTCATGTGTATGCTTCATGCTTCGTGTCTTGTGTATTTATATGTAAACTTCATGTATCATGTATATCTATGTGTTTGCTTCATGCCAGATGTGTCTTCAACAAGATTACTCCATGTATGTATATTATTACTTTATGCTTAAAAAGATTATGAAAATATTAAAAACTTTGTCTGTCAAAATGCTTTGTGAATTGAGAAGCACTAACAAATTAACTTATCTAAAATGGAATTACTAATAGTATCCAAATGCAATAATGATGAGTGGTATCTATGTAAGTGAAAAGATGTGACTCCCCTCAAACTCGGAATGTAAAAGGGAGAGCATTTCATTTGAGAAAAACATCCATAACATCATTGGAGAATTCAATAGAGTAAGAACCTTAAGTAAATTAAATTAAGTTCTCAAGAATAATAATGATGTGAGAAAGGATGTGACTTCAAATTAGGTAGTAACTCCTAATATGAAAGGTTGTGACTCTTCAATGGTGAAAAATTGTGACCCTTCAAATGTGAAAGACTACAACTCATTTATCGTAAAGGGTGGTGATTCCTTCAAGAAAAAATGCATATAAAGGAATAACTCTATCCAATGGATTCACCTCGCCATCAACATATACTGAAGAGAGGTAAACAAACCAAAAAAAAATCAAGACTAAAACAAGTGTTAAAGCCTAAGTAAGTACAAAACATGATTATACATAATTTGTCACAATGTCAAGCTTTTTATGAATATTGAATAGTCGAAATCATAAAGTCTGTTAAGGTACAACTTTCACACAAACATTTGGGCTTCAGTAAACGTATTCTTAACATTAGGTATCCATTTATGATAAGCATTACCAAAGGGTATACTCGTACCTTCTATACATAACATAGCTATTCCATGTATAGTTTCTATTGCATCTAAGGAAAAGATAATTATTTGGCTTTCCAAGGTAGATAATATCATTTACAGTGCATCACCATAATGTCCATTGTTTTATACCTTGGGGGAAGGGGAAAGAAGACCAACACTAAACATCACCCTTAAGATCATGGATATGTGTCATGCTTCTAATCCTCATCTTAATATGTGGAAAATTGCCAAAAGTTGCTTGAAAAATCTAAGGTCTCAGAAAAATTCACCTATGACTTACTCATACATATCCCACAACAATCAGAGTCTTTGAGATCACTTTATTTGCTGAAAAGACTTAAAAACTCTTCATTAACAACATTCATCGAAGCAATCATCCCTTCTTAAGGAACATACAAATAATAGATTCCAAAGAAATCTTAAGAAAATTTTGAAAAGAGCCATTGGCACTATAATTTGAGGTCTATCATAGGATGTATTGATCAAACTTCCTTAAGGGTAGGAACGCATTTGTTCTAATAAATAGTAAGGTCATAATACATATGATCCATCCCACATTCATAGAAACCATAACAATGCACTGATCAACCTCGTAACATTGATGTAATGAACATTGAACTAGTAATATAGAAAATATTTTTTTCTAAGGGTCGTTTCCCCCTAGGCTCTTTTCCTCCTAAGTCATCCTTCTCGGTTCATGATTAAAAATCAAGGACATCAATATTAGGAATACATGCGCCTTAAATAAATTCGATACAAATAAAGCTACAACAAAATTATTACATAAGCCTAGGTTGAGTTACATTATGGCTCCATAACCCACAAATCCCAAGATCATTCTCACCCTTCAAACTTTGGGATAATTTGATATTGTTTAAATGAATCAAATCAAATAAAACAATACGTTCTCAAGACATAACAATAAACTTAGTACCAAACACGAGAATAGATCAAATCTTTACAAGGGAAGTAATAACCTACAATTTATTTGGAAGGTGGGACATGTTAGAAACCAAGATCACCTGCATGAAAAAGGATACTTGTCACATGCAAAAGATATGAAGAACCAAAGAAGATGTTCTGTAAACCTTACAGTAAAAATGCATTAAGAGAATCAATAATTACAAAAGAGATCAATCCTTATGAAGGAGATCAAGAAACCCTAAAAGGGAAACTCTAAATGAAACCCTAGTGTGCACACTTAATAATTAATAATTAATTAATTATTAATGTGCCTAAGTTTAGCTTAAGTAACCAAGAGGAATAAGTGACTTAATTAATTAATCAATATGATATAATTAATTAAGCATAATAACTTATTATTCTAACACCCCCCCTTAAGATGAACTTAGGAAGAAGCTAAAACACTAGAATAAGATGCATGAGAGCAAAGATGGGTCCCGGCAACTAGGCCCGATCAGGTACCCATTTACAAATGCAAGAATGGAGTAGAGAAGGAAAAACCCAGTGGGACAAAACCCCTCTACAATGAGATGACATGCTGCAAAGAAGCACTGGAAGAACTCTGTAGAGTAACACTGAAACCTGATACTGGCAAGCAAGGAAAGATTTTTCTAGTTTACTACTGAAACCGGATGAGAGTCACTGATTGACTCAAGGAATCATGATAAAGCAACAGCAGACTCGATGCCATGGAACACTCGAAAACTCCAAACGAGAACAACTCTGGAATCTATGAAGCAGTAAGCAATTATTGAAAGATGTATTACTGAAAATGAAGTGCAAAGATGCAAGATGTACCCTCCCAACTGCCAAAACATCCAAGTAATCTCCAAACAAACCATCGGGCCAAATCTGGACTAAGCGATCAACCTGGGACAGATATAGAAAAAGTGCATGGAGAGCAACATAGAGCTCCTTAATACCTTTCCAACGCCGCGAAGATAGCGAAAATCGGAGATCGTGGCAAAAATTTATGAGCTTGGAAGTCCAAAAACAACATCTGACTTCAAACAGCAATACATGCAGAAAAACTGTAAAATACTGAAAAATAAACAGCACCACTGGAAAGTGCTCGAAACTAGCTTTCTGGCGATATCTCGTTTGCCCGATTTTGATACCGTATGCCCAAGTTATGACCAAAAGAAAAAAAACTGCTCTTTTAGGGCAAATTAGGGCTAGGAGGGGCAAAGAGGGGCCGGCTATACGGATGACGTCACCTGCATGCAAAGAGATACCTATCACATGCAAAAGATATGAAGAACCAAAGAAGATGTTCTGTAAACCTTACAGTAAAAATGCATTAAGAGAATCAATAATTACAAAAGAGATCAATCCTTATGAAGGAGATCAAGAAACCCTAAAAGGGAAACCCTAAATGAAACCCTAGTGTGCACACTTAATAATTAATAATTAATTAATTATTAATGTGCCTAAGTTTAGCTTAAGTAACCAAGAGGAATAAGTGACTTAATTAATTATATCAATATAATTAATTAAGCATAATAACTTATTACTCTAACAGGACAAGAATTGGATATTAGGGTAAACCTATGAATTTAAGTCCTATTGCTTGCTAGGAATACTAAAACTATTGAACATCTTTCATTTTATTGACTTGATCAATCCAATAAAATTGAACTTAAGTATCATCGAGAAAATATATACTTAGAAGGTTATAACACGTCATTAATGAGTCAATGACAAGATGATATATGCTGAAAAATGTTTGGACTAGGTTAGGCGTTACAAAGACCTATAAGCTATTACATCCTCATTAGAAGCAAGATTGCCTCAAACCTTGTTTGAATGATTAGGTGAAATAGCATATACTTTAAGGGAAACTCTACTTAATCCCAGTTGATGGTGTAAGGATACAAACCGTAGTAAAGGATCTTGTTATTAACAACACTCCCACGATCCTCATGATGAAGGATGCAACATTTTTCTATCATTTTAGATTTCAACAAGTGGTGATGAAGAATGTTTATCATTGCATAGGATCCTTGTGGTGATGAAATAAGAGAAAACTTGTCTTAAGTAACAAGTCTTGCCAATTTCCAACTCTTGCTTTTATTAAGAGATGTTGGGGAACAGTAGAACATGAGTCAGAAGAATACAGAAAACAAATTTCCCTCATACTTTGGAAGTTGGTATTAACCTTATTGGTAGTCAAGTTGAGACAAGTATACTCACCACTACCCTTCAAAGGCATCATTCTAGCATGGAGTCAGATAGAACCAAGACAATTACCATTAGTGTAAAGTCTCAATTCCTAATTATCAAACCGAAGCTAATTGCATCACAAGAAGGGAGCAATGTCTAAGAATTACAAATCTACAAGGTTGATTCAAGAGCTTCTAGCTTGTGATTACTTGAGGACGAGCAATCTTGGGCAGGGTGGACTGTCATATCCCTGCTATGATCAGACTGCAACCCAAAACCCAGCAAATGAATAAATAGCAATTACAAAGCAGCCGACCTCCTCGTGTACACACCCATGCTTTAGCATCACTGCCAAGGAGAAATACCCGTGTCTTGTTAATAAACTGTCTGGCCGACTTCCCTATTAGCACCCAAGACAAAGACAGTAATTAATAGTTATTTGCAATAATTAATATACACAAGGCAGTGCCCAAAAGTTTGTAATGGGAATAGGATATAATGGTAGCGATTGAGTTAATAAGCAGCAATTAAGGTTATAAAAAGAGATGACCTTTGAATAATTGCCACCTTTCATAAGGGTCACCTCTATTCATTAAGAGGCGCGATGAGATGTATAAGCAAAAGAATGGAAGGACAAAAGGCATCAAGGAAGATGAAGAGAGTGTGATCTGAAAAGGGAAATAAGGAAATAAATTATGAGATATCTGTTATACACAAATACTGTTTGCTGCCAGAACATTATTGGGAGATAAGAATAATTATATAAATGAATATATGAACACCAATCAATATAAGTAAGAATAATTATATAAATGTATATATGAATACCAATCAATATAAATAAATAATAATTATATATAGATATATATAAATATCAATTGATGTAAATAAGGGAAAAATTATATAGAATATATATATATAATTGCCAATCAATCGAACAGCATTGAAGATAATCTGCAGACTGATATCTACAGCAGGTTGATTAGAATAATTATCTGCACAGCAAACTATTGCATCTGCATTCTGTGGCTATAACAGTAACATACTTGCATAGATGGTATGCTACGAAATGTACATATTTGAATATATCAATTCCATGTATTTCCTATAGAACCTCATAGGAGTTGTAATTCATATAGCATTAACAATCTAAATTATTAATGCCTCTATAATTCATTCATGGGAAGAAGAGTTGGAAGTACATGAAGGGGGGAGAGATTCCTTGCTAAGTAGATAAAGGCGTTGACTATCCACCCTTGGGCTTAGAAGTAGGAAAGACTACTAACACCCTATTGAGGTTCCTTCTCTAATCTTCCCCAATGATTGATTGTTCAGGGGATAATAAATTAGAATCGGCATTGTGAGTTACTCATCTAGATCTATATGTGTGTGTGTGTGTGTGTGTGTATGCGTATGTGTATGTGTATGTGTATATGTGTCTGTGTGTCTGTGTGTGTGTATGTGTATGTATGCGTATGTGTATGTGTATGCGTAGAGTGTGTGTGTATGTGTATGTATGCGTATGTGTATGTGTATGCGTATGTATGTGTGTGTGCGTGTGTGTGTATGTCAAATAATGTAGTAGATGTAAGTTGTAACAATACAAATGATCAATTAATTATGTTATATTATGAATTGTTAGCTAACATTATTGCAGGGTTAAACTAGAGTCTATCAGAAGTTGTAATTGAATAAAATATATCTCTTACTTGGAAATTGTGATTTTAGGGCAGAATTCTAAGTATACCAAATAGGGGACATTACATATTTGTATATGCAAAGCTCTTATTTTACTGTGTATCACATGGAATCATCAGCTTAAAAGTGGGAAACAGGCAAAGAGGCATGCATGTTGTGATATGATAGAGAACTAAAAATAAAAGGCATACCCTTGTATTAGCTCCACAAGTTGTGGTTGCAATTCCTCAGTACTCAGCTTCTGGATTCTCTTTGATATAGAATCCACTGCATGGATGGAAACCTTAATTCTTGTATGTAAGCTTTTTATTGTGGCCCTTGTTTTTTCAATCAGTTGAAAATCTTCTCCTTTAGATTCCTGATTTCTTAGTTGCATGCACTTCTTATCATAAGTTATTCTTAAACGCTCCCCATCCTGCAAAAATATTTGTTGCACAGAGAATAGTTTACAATCATATATTCAATAAGGTAAAGCAGAATGAATTATTGACCTGCATTTGCTAAAAATGGAGTATGTTATGTTCAATCAAAAAAGCATGCATTCTAGAGTCTTGGTTGTTAAATCTTATGCAAAATGCTGCAATATCCTAATAAATAATTGAATACAAGCATTTACAATGCATTATTTGGCTACCTAAGGTGCTGATTTATATTCCTCTCCCTGGTGATTATCAGGGTTGTCAATGTTACTTGTCTCATAATCTAGTTACGACAAACACATTGAGAACCTTTGATCCCTGGTCAATGCTGTTATATTTTTTTCTAAATTCTAAATATGCATGCAAAATTGCTATAGTAACCCACGGAAAGCTTCTATGCAATATCTCAAACAGCAAGGACTCAAGACTTATAATAGTTTTAATGAATCTAAACTGTAATAAATTATAATAAGAAAAAAAATAAAAATACATCTAAAAAAAGTAATAAGCCTAATATCCTTGCAGGCCTTTGTTAAAAGCTTCAAAAGCATCAACAGGAAAGCGATATAACATTCTGAAATTGCTCCATGCTTACTAATCTGGAAACATTGCGACTCAGTTATGAAAATTATATGTGAAGTGTTCAAATTTCTGTTTTAAGTGAAATTAAAATTCATGGTATGGAAGTCACCATCAACTATACATATCTTGCACCAAAAAAAATGTTAAATTCGGTTTCTCTGAAAAACTAACAATCTCCATTTCTCTTCTCTGTATAGTCAAGAGTTCTATACATAAAGTAAACTTTTCATAGTCATCTGCCATCTCCAGTCAATCCACAGGCTGAACAATGATATGAGAATGACAAACTTGCTGCTAACAATAAGGCAATGACAATCTACAGAAACGTTTGGAAGAATGTGCAGCCACCAAACATATAATAAACAAGCACATGATGGTGCAACCAGGATCTGACTCAGAATGATCATGTTAAATAGGGATCAAAGAATGCACTCTTAAAAAGGAATGCACAATTTCCTGGTAGCCAATGTAAAAAACTTCATTCCGGTAATTGGCATATATGACATCAGGTAGGAAACATTCATACAACGTGATGCTTATCATTGTCTACATCAAGTATCCATCTCCCTAATGCATCTACAATTGATTCATGTTAGAATTGTTGCTGAGTTCACCTACAAATTGGCAAAATATTAATGAATGTAAGACCCCAAAGACAATTGGCAAAAGCAATACATTAACAAATGGTGTCCTTTTGCTTAACACCAAGGAACTACAAATGGAAGTTGTGATTCCACTGTCTTCATGGATCAGTCTAATAATTAAGTACTTGTAGGAAGCAAGCACCCAAAGCACACCAATATAAACAATGTGGGTGGTCTACATTGGGTACTAAATATGCTTTGCAATAGTGAGGAGAGGAAGAAATAGGCATCCGTGAGGAATATGCAAACCTGGGGAAGAAAAGGGATTAGTTTCTTGATTACCAAGCATGCCTCTCTTAGAGGAATAGTTGAATTTGTATTTGAACGCTGACCCATTTTACTAAGATTCTTTTAAAGGGACAAAGGCCCATCAGCTTTCTCGCATGCTTGTGATCCCCGAAAATATATTTGGCTACTTCAAAATGTTAAATTTTGGTATTATGCAAGGATGCAAGCTTATATTGCAACCTAGAATGGTTTTTCCTTTGGCTAGTATCACACTACATAATAGTCAACATCATACAGAATGGTGGGAAACTCAGTTTGAAGTTAGATGATGAAGATGGTTGACATTTAGCCATCAATTACACCATTAATATTTACAGCTATTCTCAAAGATCAACTATTTAGTATTTAAAAATCCAATACTTTTAAGGCAGACATATATACAAAGTTTAAAACAGAATATATCAAGTTAAAAAAGCATTGTACTCTGAAACTGTAGAACCCTAATGATAAATGGGATTTGAAATTCAGAATAGAGAATATTATCAGAAGCCTGCATGAAGAAAACACGTGATAAATAATACCTTAACTTCATCATATAGTTTCTTTTCCCAGACAAATATCCTGTCCAAAGTTGAGGCATGGCTCCCAGCAATCATGATACAGTCCTCGGCAAAATCACTGCTACTATCTTCTGTATCGTCTTTTGAACTTGATGAAACGAGATAAGTTCTGGATGATGAAGATCTTGATGATAAAGAACGGAGCAGACTGAATGAACTACTCAGAACCCTTGCAGAATTCTCTGTATTTGGCATTGAAACATCAGATGACTAAATTTACCATTTGACATTTATAATTAATGAGTCAATCTGACAATTCTTAGATAAATATTAAATCTTGTTTGTTAAGGACAAGAAGATATCTAAGTACCACTGTTTTCTGCAAAAGGGTTTTTTTGATGTTTTCAAATTAAAAGCCACGAAAAAGTAAAAACCCACATTTGAGCATATGAATGCATGGCAAATCAACCTTTTACATAGTAAAAATTGTCATTATCATTGATCCTAAAGATTCAGATAATTGAGTCGTTTGTATGGAAATTCAGTATTATGTATCTCATAAATTTTGTCTGGAGCATAGTCAATACAATTTAAAATTTATGCATTAGTGATTCCCATGATGATCCTTGATGATAAAAATATTTAGCCAAAAAAGACCTGAAAGGAGTCATACAACATGTAGAGGGGATAAAATTAGGAGATGTACTATAGCAGAAATCCAAAAGCCAGAATAGATCGCCATACCTTTGATATCACTAAGGCTTGAAGAGTAGTGCACTTTGCTTGCTTCAAGCAATGCAGAGATGTTGTTTCCATATTGATAAGCTCTTACAAACTGGTCCTCAATTTCCTTCATAACCTGCAACATACTCATTGACCTGTGGCTGACAATGGTAGGTACATTTACCTCCTCTGAATTAACTTGTTCTTCCTTAACCTGCTCTTCACCGGGTTTCTCCTTCACTTGCTCCACTACATCTCCAGTCCCTTCTGCACTTTTTGAAGGGATTTCCTCCACTATGGATTTATCTTTGGCATCAACCACTGTTTCTACAGCTGGCTGAGATGGGACTTGAGTTAGTGCATCAGCATTCGACTCCACAGCAGGCTCATTAATACTAGGCTGTTCTTTTGCAGGTTCTACAGGATCAGCGGGTGCCTGTGTTTCCTTTTTCTCCTCTTCCTTCGTGCTTTCCCCGCGATTCTCTTCTTCCAAGTCAGGAATCCCTTCTTCTTCCCTCACTTGTTTTATGATTCTGATCTCATCTTCCTCATAAACTTGACTCAATCTCCTCTGGTCGTGATATGGGTATGGATTGTCAAGTGAAAGGAATGGATTAAAGAAGTCCCAAGTCGAAGTTCGAGGAGGAGAAGGAGGTGAGGGAAGATAATCTGAGCTATTGCTGTTGTATAACGAGGCCACGGAGGATTGGGAAGGTGGCAAAGGGGTGCTGAAAAAGCCATCCATCTCAAATTGGTGAACGGTGGAATATGAATATGGATATGACTCCAAACTCACCCTCTGTGGAGAAGGTGGCCTTTCCTCAAAAAAGAGGGGAGGCACGCCTCCTGATCTCAAATGATTCACCACAGTTGTGGTCGAAGAACCAGTTCCAGCAGGACTCTCGGCCTGTGGTGGAGATGATTTTTCAGGCAGAGAGCCAGAACTGGTCTCAGTAGTTGTGGATGTGAACATGGGTGTTGTGGGTATGGAAGAACCCAACGACATTTCATCCCATTCAATTAAGAGTCTAAGAGCACTGCCAACATTTTTTAGGGCACGTGCATAAGCTACATGTGCTTCTGCAAATGCATACCTGTGTTCTACCGCTTGTTTTATAAGCAGCCTCCTCTCCTTGCAACTTAAGACGGCATCCTCATTGTCAAGCTTTGACGTTGAACAACCCATCTCCGATACAAACCTCTCCTAATAAAAACCAGTATGCAGCAAATTTACAGGTCCAATTCCAAACAAGCGTTCCTTCAAGTGGGTAGTCGAAAAGCAAATTTAGTACAAACACAGCCTACAAAACAGCCATTAACCCATACCTATGACACAAAACTTCTTCTGCATGTTTGGTGTATATTTACTAATTCAAATCCTTAACCAAACCAGGATTTTCTTGCAGGCTCAATGCACCATTTAAAAGCCTATAAAATCCAACAGACAAATGCCTGCGTTCCCTCCAAATCTCCGGATTCTTTGCTATTTCTCAGACCCCTCAGATTTTTCATGGGTGTTTCCCTACAGAATTTTTTCTAACATTTTAAAGTCTTCCTTATTGGACCCACTTTATTTTCTGCTCTCTTTGCACGGTTCCTGCCAAGAAACTTCAAAAATATAAACAAAAAGCACACACCCAGAAAACAAGACACGAGGTTCCTTTCTTGTAAAAATTTTCTAAACAAAAATTTAAAAAGGTTTGAGCTAGGTACTTGCTATGACTCTGTATTCAGCGAAGAAGAGGGGGAGAACACAGATAGCAGGAATGCATGGAGCTTTTGCCGAAATGCTGAGTCATATGGGTAAACAGCGTAAAAGAAGAAAGATGGTGACAGAGAATAGATTGATTGAAGGAATGAAATATGCCACCAATGGATTGATATATTGCCAGGTGAAAAGATATGACACATGGCATTGGTCAACAAGAGCAAAAGAAGAAATGAGATTCGGAGGAATGAAAGAGAACAAGTACGATGATGAATCATATGATGTTGACCCCATTTCCTAGACGGCAAGAAATAGAAGATCGTATGCACCACTTCACAATAAGGAACTTATCATCCAAGCTTCTACTTATGCACCACTTCACAATAAGGAACTTATCATCCAAGCTTCTACTTATTATTGTTCCATTATTGTCTTCCCTAAATGTAAGCCGGGTTTCAAGTGTGAACGTTACGTATTGGAAGTCGGGTTCAAGTGTAAACGTTCTGTTTTGTCGAGTCAGTGGGAAATGAATCCAATTTTTAGTTCTTTTAATCTCCGTGGGCCAGGGTAAATTCTTTGGTCAAAACTCACACTTCATTAGCCTATTCCCTTGTCGAATAGAAACATCATTTTCAATAATTTTGAGTACGCAGAAACTCATTCATTTAGGGCTAATGTTTATTTAAATGCAGTCATATGGTACTAATATTTAATGTATCTGTATGGTACGGCCAAATAGATCCATCCCATCCCATATTAAAAAAAAGTGTGAAGAATTTCTTACCAATATATTGTAAATATTTAACTATTTGAGTTCATGTCTAATATGGAGTTTAGTCTTCACTATTGTCTTCAGTTTTAGGGGAAAGGTCCAAGTACCTTAGCATGTTTCAATATTTGTTATAGCATTTGTTGATTTAATGTCCACTATTTGTAACAATATTAGACTAAGAGTTGTGATTTTAAAGTTGTTAGTGTTGCAGATAACTACAGTTAAATTCTAATAAAACAATACTCTTTTATACATTAAAACAAATGCCTTCTATTAAAGATATGAATCTTTCAGTCTGGAATAATAACTTGCAAAATTTCTGAATTAGACTATGTAAGTTATTTTCTTCATCAACGTTTCAAATCACACAAAAATCTAAAACTTTCACATTTCGTTATAATAGCTTGCAAAATTTCTAGTTTAGACTATGTTAACTTGTTTTTTTCATCAGTGTTTCAAAATCACACTCCAGACACTTGTTTTCTGGATTAGACTTTGTAAACTTGTTTTCATGATTAGACTATATAAACTCGTTTTCTGGATTAGACTATATAAACATGTTTTTCGGATTACCATATATAAACTTGTTTTCTTCATCAATTTTTTGCATCACACTCTGTAATCCTTATTCCATGTTCAAGTCATTTTTCACAATGTGCATGATCCTTATATTCCATGTTCAAGTCATTTTTCACAATGTGCATGATCCTTATATTCCATGTTCAAGTCATTTTTCACAATGTACATGATTGATCATGTGTAGCACTAATGTAACTCAAAAATTAAATCTTTAAAATTTAAATGACCAACTTACATCCTTTCATCATAGCCCTCGAGAGCTAAATCAATACATATTTATGGGATGACTCATTATGTATTAGTATTTGAAGACATTCATTAGAACATTTAAATCGAGTAATTAGTAAAGTGTAGGGAATTTGACAAATCAGATAACAAAAATTGCATTGTTTCAAATCAAATATTAAATGTTAGAGATCACATATGTTGGGCACAAAATCCATGCCATGAAAATGGCCCAATTCATTTACAATCCTACACAAAATTTCAAACAATGAGCATTACCTAAATTATCTACTTTTTGTACATAGGTGAGTAGAATATGTGTTATAACAAGTCTTCATCTTCATTCTTGTTCCACAAGCTAAGTACCTAATTCCTTGACATTTAATTTCCTACAATAACATTGATTTACATGCTTTATCCTTCCCAACTATTATTTATTAAAATTGATTTACATGCTTTATCCTTCCCAACTATTATTTATTTAATCTATGTTAATTGTGCATGATTTGATTGTAATTATTTAATTAACCTAGATTAGCTTTAAAAAGGTATATTTTCATTTATTTTTTGTGAACTCATCCAATATTACAACTCCTAAGGTTTGACCTTGGGGTTTATAGCTTCACTATTTTGAGGGTTTGAGATATGTTATTCTTCAAATCTTCCTAGGAATTGTATTTGTATTCTTATTTGTTGTAATTACATTATTATATCTTTCTTTCTAGGGTTTGTGGCTTACTCTGTGTTCTCCATTTTTGCCTATCCTACCCACCATTTAATGACTTATCAAGGCTTCCTTTTTAGATTTGATATATCACTAATAGTTTTATTTTAAATTTTGAAATTGTTTATTGTATCATTTTTCTATCTTGGATAAGTCATATTATATTGTTTATTCCACAAGATAATCATGATCATAATCTTCCTTTAAGGAGTGCTTGCTTAAACCCAATATGGTCACCCCCTCTACTAAAATTAAAATATATTATGATGTTAATGTTGAGAGAAATTAGGATGATTATGATCATGGTGACCATTTGAACAACAATAATTTAGTAGTGAACTTGCTATCTTGGTGCATGCAAAGAATCATACACAACTAGCATACACGATTCACAACTTATTTATCAACAAGCCACAAGACTTGTAGGTCTTACAAACTATAAGTGTGAAAATACTTCATCTACATGTTTGTTTGATGCATTGCTTTCTCTCTTTCTACCATCAATCCTTCTTCTACCATTACCCTTTCCACTACCATCGTTCAACCCCATAATGCCACTACTACCTCCACTACTATCCCATCATATATATAATATATCCCTTTTCCACCTTCATCCCTCTTTACATGACCTCCCTCCTAGTTATATTTGTCTCAAGTTTCTCGCATTCTACATGATTTATTATACATTTTTTCCTCTTTCATCCATCATTACCTTGCCTAATATATCTACCACCCCTCTCACCTGCAATATTCCTACTTCCACCAATCGCTCCTCTATAGTGTCTATTTCTCCTTCCATGTCAATGTCCATGCCTATGCACACAATTAGTTATACTTCTTCCTACATTCCTTCATCTCAGCATATGGATCATACGTATTTTCCATCTCATCCCATGACTAATACTTCCCATAAAATGATATATCCACATGTGGCCATGTATTTACTTGTTGTGCCACAACCTCATTATACATCATCCATTGTTTCATATACACCCAACACTACTCTTGTCTTCATCACTATATTAGATACACTATTACGAGAAGTGATAAATATTAAGAATAAAATCAACAAGAATAACGATTCTAAATTGCTTATAATCCATCACACTACATGTCATTAGCAATCAAAGTAGTGTAGTGTAGAAATTTGTACTCCTTTCTAAGTGAAAGTACAATTTCACACTTAATTTGGACCTATTATACACTATTACGAGAAGTGATAAATATTAAGAATAAAATCAACAACAAGAATATGATTCTAAATTGCTTATAATCCACCACACTACATGTCATTAGCAATCACAGTAGTGTAGTGTAGAAATTTGTACTCTTTTCTAAGTGAAAGTACAATTTCACACTTAATTTGGACCTATTTTAGTGACCTCACATTTATGCATTTTTACCCTTCAAAATAGGCCCCTAATTCCCTTTATTATGCATCCCTAGGCCTATTTTTATCATTTTCTGACACCACACACATGCATTGAACAAATGCATTTAATAAATTAAAGGCCCTAAAATAAATGAATCTTGGCAACTTAGGCCAGGACTCTTAGGGCGAATTGGTCCCCTTTAGGTGCCAAAACCCAATTTTAAATATGTTTTTGGCAGCATTTTAATGATCTAAATTCAAGTTGCAAAGGTTGGCTATCGGGATTTAATAATTGGGAAATTAGAGAAGAAGCCTATAAAGCCTAGTCTTTTCACCATTTCAAAATAGGTTGACAAGAGATTGAGAAGATATTCGCAATATTAGCACTCAAGAGTAAGGAGAGAACATTCAAGAAACCAAGGTTGAAGTCTTGGAGGAACATTTCATTTGATTTTGCAGGTCTTCAAGCTCATTTTTCCAAATTAGATCAAGCATTGTTCATGATTTGAAGGTTGATTCCTATGGTGGATCATGATGGATTCTAGGTTTTGGGACATGCACCTATCCATTCTCCCTAACCTAATGACTTGTTTCCTAAGTGATCCCATCTTCTATCTTCATTCTACTAGCTACCTAAAGCAATGTATAATCAAATTTTAGATATATTAGGGTGTTTTTACTTCTCCCTAATTAGGTCTTTATCATTTTTCATATTCATTTAGAGATCTTATTCTAACACACTTGAATAGGGTTTCTTTGCATTTTAGCTCTTAACACCTTAGATGCACTTAAGGCTAGGTCTTACACACATTGATATATTAAATTTTCATCTTTTTAGCAAGGTTTAATTACCAAACTTGGGGTTTGACCAAGGCAAACCCCCATACAAACAAACCAAAATTTTTAATTTTTGCTACAAATCCGAAGTTGGGACTAAATATTTGTAGGTACAAGAGCAAAGTGCAGACAAAGGGCTATAGAATCAACTTTTGATTTTCCAAAAAGGGATACAAAGACCCATTCGTCCTTGGGTGAATGAGTCCTGGTAGGACACTTTGCAACACCTTTAGTGACTAGTACACAACAATTTAACCTTCTTAGGTTTTCCAATTGGTTGATGTCTTTGATAGTGTTATCATAGTACTTCATGTTTCAAGTGATAGATCTCATAAATTGGATTGTTAATGCACTTTTATTCCTCTCCCAAAACTGTTGTTTAGTCACATTTTATTGTTTTTGTCATAAGGAAGTTAGGGTAGCATAGTGTCCAAATCTAGGGTTGAATCACCTTGGAGGTTGCAAGTCAATTATAACCATTTGTGACACTCTCCCTCTTCCTAATGAACATGGAAACAGTGGATTGGTGATTAGACGGATACCCCCCCTTTGTGCTTTTTGGTGTTGGTCCCTCATTTCTAGGTCTTCCTATCCATCGTCCCATTTTTTGTGTTTCAAGTAGTGACATATATATCTTTTGCTCATTCCAATTTTATGGCTCCTAAATTTGAACTATATAATGGAAAGGGAGATCCAAGAATTCACATGTACAATATTTCATGACTACACATGTTAATATCTTAGCCAAGTAATTTCCACAAACCTTAAAAGGACTATGTTATCCAAACTGAATGAGGTTGAGTGAGGGGTCAAGTTGGGCCTTTTGATGATGCTTTATCTATCTATCCATCCCTCTACCTCCTAACTCTATTAATTCTTTGATTATTTAGCTACAACATTCATAAAGCATGTGTATATCATCTTATGTAGGGACATATTATGCTTTCATTACCATATTATCCAATTGTATTATAGTGCATCATGCTTTCCTTCATGATATACTACACTCACATGATTATATCATGCTTCTAGAGTTACCCTATTAGATTAGGAGCACCTTGCATGTTTGTGAGTGCTTGTTTTCTTTATAATACATGTTCATGCTAAGTTTCACATACATCTCAAGGTGAGGGTGAAATATAATGGTAAAATTTGCATACCCAAGCCAATTATGATTTAATTTTGGGCTCATTTTGAGAGATTTCCTTAATGCAATTACATAGTAACATGTTACACACTTTTGTGTCAAGTTTGATTCCTTCCCTAATCCCAATCAATCCTCACTTATATGCATTACAATATATTTGTATTTATAACTACCTTATCTACATATATTCACATTATTAACTAACCTTGATTCCCATACGTTCACTTTTCATCTCCATATTCTATGTCCCTCATCCTAGGTCATTTTTATTGCATAAAATCCCAATCCCAAGTAATGTGGATGTAACCTAAAATTAAATATTGAAAATTCAAATAACCAACTCTCACCTTTCCTCATAGGCATTAGGAGCTAACTTGGTACACATTTGTATAAAAAATTTGGGTCTTGATATTTAAATGCATTCATTTGAGAATTTAAAAATCAAGTTATCATCTGAAATCCTAGAGCATACAACAGGCATTCTATAGAAACATTTCAAGATGGATCTATAAAAGGAGCAATACTTTGCATCAAAATCAACATCTATATTGCTTGCATATTTCTTGTCAATCTTTATCACAATTGTAAAGTTAGTTCAGTCAAGGTAGTTGACCTATGAGAACTTCACCCTTGCAACCCAATATTCTGCCTAAGTATTTTTAAATAGTACTATCCCTTAACAGTGAGTGAAGAAGAGTAGATAATTCATTGAATCAAGCAATAAAAACTTGCATTATGTCATATTAGGATTGTGTATCAAAGATCAAATATAGATAGTTCAAAATTGATCCATAGAAATTGAATCAACCTAGAGTAAGTTACTATCCTACATAGAATTCCAAATAGCAAGCATAACTAGAATATTTATTTATTTTAACCTATATGAATCAAATCTGCACTATGTAAATTATACACCAACATTCTACAAGCGAAATACTGAACTCCTTGATTTTAATTTCCATGGGAGGAGATCGTTGTGGAGTAAGGAATGGAGGAGTGGGAAATTAATATAATTTAATATAAAAAGTAGATATTTCTTGGAGTGAGAGGTAATAAGAGATCATTATAAGGTAAGGAATGGAGGAATGGAAAATTAATGATGAGTAAAGGCAATACGTGTAACTTGTTCAAATTGATTTTGTGAATGATGAAATATTTTAGAATAAGAATTTGTTCAATTGTCTTATCATTCCATAAGAATGAATTTGATGATGTTGGTTGTAAGAAAGAATGATTTAGTCTAAACAAAACATAAACTTATTTTAAAAAATGTTGGACATAACATATCATTAGTTATGGCTTCAAAATGTAAATAATATGAAGACCAATTAATGAAGCAATACACACGTCACTTGAGCTCTTATGACTAGAATTTATGTTCTAAATATCATGAATTCTAATAAGTAGGAGGTATTTTTTTGTAGTGCATCAAGATATTATATTAATGTCAAGATTCAATTGCATATTTTTTAAGTCAAACTTATAGACCAACTATTAATATAACGAGTTCTACTTCTTCTATTGACATCCTCATTACCACTATAATTAGAAAAGAATTACAAGTGAATATGGTTTTTAAAATCTTTGGTGAGGAAGATATTAGTTTGATGTATGATATCTTTTTTGTGAAATTTTGTAAGGTGATTATTTTTTTTAATATTTTAGTTATTGTTCATATTTAGTGTACATATATTATATATTAGATTTAAATTTGTGCATCTTTTATAGAATAAATAAGCATTCATCATTAAGTTCACTAGAATTATAAACATGTAAATTATAAAAGAATAAATACATATCATAATTATATATGAATATGTGAGTTTAATATTTAAAATTAAAATCAAAATATTAATAAAAATAGAAAACATGATGCAATAAACTATATTGTTAATAGTTGATGAGATATAGATGAATTAATTAAAGGGGGTATTATTTCCAGTGTGACCTCAAATCCAATTGCATAAATGCCTATGACATTGGGTACAATATGTGTGCCCAAGGAAGACGCTTTTCCCATGTCATTGTGAGATTATCTTATGGTGCTTCCCTTGTGTATATATGTAAAAATTTAATTATTCATATAACAAAATAAAATTCTTCCATATAAAAAGACTTATTTCTAACCATAATTAAATTAAACATTAAATAATAGTTGATGTTGAAGTAAAGATTGAGATTTAAATAATTAAGACAAAAAACTTGGGAATGATACATAGATTATGTAGATTTTGAAATGATGGTGGTTTTGACCTCTTTGATTGGCTAATACATAATATTAGGAGATTGGAGACAAATATTTGGTATGAAAATAGAGATCAAAATCCTCAAACTAAGATATTTTGAGATTGTTGTTCCCCAAGACATAATTGTAGCCCCAACCTAGTCTTGGGAGTAGGCCTACCACATGGCCTAATCTAGCTAGTGTAGTTTCACCATTTATTGATGGTAACCTACAAAATAACTATCCTAAGATTGGACCTATTTTTGAAAATGGGGTGTTGTAGGTTAAATTATATAGTTGTGTCAGACTTTTGGCCAACAAAATGGTTTCGGGTGAAATATTTCCCCCTTAAACTTGGCACCTACATGGCACACAGATTTTCAGTGAAAACAATTTCATCCCAAAATATTCAATTCATATTAATTCAATATCAAAATTCAATCTAACATGAATTTTTATGGCAAGGTTTTAGCCCAAACTATTTAAGGCGGAAAAAAATTGTCTACAACTCTTTCACCCAAATCTATTTATATGGAAGCCCATATCGCAATCTAACAAAAATTGAACTTCAACTCTATGTTTCTCCAATCAAGGATGTTTTCATAAAAATTCAAAAATAGGGTAGGGTTCAAATCCTATAATCTTATAATAGATATTTTTAACATTTTAATTAGTTTTTTATTAATTTTAATTTACTACAAGTAGGTCATTATAATCAAACATGAGGCTAATTATAAATTAATCAAACATGAGGTATTTAAAAATAAAAGTGCACGAGAGGAGAGAATTCTCTCTCAAAGGGTATAATTTATTTTTTATAATAAAAAATTTAGACAAAGGTTATGCCTCATTAAAACTATGACATTCTAAATAAATTTGACTTAAAAAAATTATTAAAAAATAATAATAAAAAAATAAAAAAATTTCTCCATTGACTCTAAGATATTCAAGTTAGCTAAGTGGAAAAAAATTGAAGCAAAAAATAAATTTACTATAAATTTTGTTACATCCATCGACTTCACTTTTTAAATTTTTTCATTAATTAGAAAATTCTCTTAAATTTAAAAAATACTATATCCAACCAATTCCAAAAAATTATAAAAATTATAAACATGAACAACACTGAGAGTTCCACATTTCATTAGTTTATAACATTTAAATTTCAAAATGCACATATATCACTTTTAGGCACACCAAGTTAAAAGACTATATTTATGTTGGCTATGTTGCCCAATTTTCACCTATGGGCTCAATCAGGCAGAATAAATTATGTTTTAGATGTTCGAGAAGGCCAAAAGGGACATTCGCATCAGGGGTTAAATCATACATTTGATGCTAGGTCACAGGGAGCTCAGTTGGAAAGCCTGCCTTGGTCAAGTTCGGCATGAAAATCCTCTAAGGAGAGAGTCGCCAAGACCTTCTAGAGGTCTCATCGACTAGAAGGGGCCTCACTGAATGGAGGCATCGTCGGGATGAGGTCTGGGCGACAGGAGTATGTCTCGGTGATAGGATGAGAGTTCGGCAAAAGGGTCTTGACGAAAGGTTGTGTTATTGGCGAAGCAAATGAGTTCGATAAGAAGTCTCCCCGACATGCTGAAGTCCTGTCAATAATGAAGGGGCCTCGCTATGACATCTCGACAACCTTTGAAGCTCTCGGCAAAAGCTTGTACCTTCGCTACATTGTCTCCCTGATCGAGAATGTCTCGCCGAAGTGAAGAGCGCTCGGCAAAGGATGGGGAGCTTGACATAATGTCTCGGCGATTAAAAAGAGTCTTCCCGACTGAAATGAGCCTTCGCCAAAGCAAGGTGCTTTCGGCATGTGGTCTCACCGATTGCTTGTGGTCTCGCCAAAAGCAAAGGGGTCAATGTAATGAACACCATTGGTGTAATATGGTGGCTTCACTGTAGGGTCTCGCCGATGCGAAAGGGTCCTACCGACAGATGATGAAGAAAGCTCACTAAAGTTTTTGCCTTCGGCTAGAGGTCCTGCCGAGAGTATGGTACCTTGTCAACCATGAGATGGGTTCACTGTGACATCTTTCCTTCGTAAAAAATTCTTGCCGACTCATGGTCTCGGCAAAGGAAAGTAGATTCGCCATAATGTCTCGGCAAAAGCATGAGGTCCTGCCAAAGAATGAAGAGTCTCGGTGTAGTGTCTATCCTTCGGCATAGTGTCTTACCGACACACGGGTGTCTCACCCGCAGAGGAGCTCAGCGGTATGACTCCTAAAGGCTCGCCAAGAGGTCTTCCCGACTTGCCAGTGTCTCACCGAAAGAAATGTAGAGCTCAGGTAGAGCGGAATGCGTTCAAGCTGACGTAAAGGAGCTCTTGCTGATATGGTTCGTAATGATAAGCTTGGGGAGACTCTGAGAGGGGTTTTTACACTCGGTATGATGTCTTCCCGATAGGAAATGTCTCGGCGACAGCTTGTGCAACGATATAACTCACAAAGATTGGTATGATATCCTGCTGACTAAAGGAGCTCTTGCCGAATGCGGATGACTAGGCAATGAGATGGCGAATGTCGGTATGACTTCTGAGGGCTCGCCATGTTGTCTAGCCGAAAATGATTGTCTCGTCGATATTATTTTGTGTATCGATATGACTTTTGTAGCTTGCTATGTGGTCTTGTCGATCGTCATGTGTTACGCTGATAGTTGTAGGAAGGTATAATCGCATCGGGGAGACATGAGTAGTGTCTCATTGACATGCGATTCTGTAGAAGGAGCTGTTGACCGCCCGAAGAATCTATGTGGCAGCCGTTCAGCCAATCAGGGGGAGCTACTGGTGAACCAATGGTAGCTTGACCGGTACCAAGAAGATCAACAAAGTGAAAGTGACGTGGATCGGCTCTGAGCTCCAAAGCATTCAAGGCAGTTCGACAAAGGATTTTAAGGTGAACACGATGACCAGAAGTGAATGCGGTAGCTGCAAAAGATCTGATGGCTTCTCTCGGGAGCGACTCGTCACTGACATGGACAACAGGGACACACTTGAAGACAACATTAATTTCATGCAAAATATCTAAGGGGAGATATATCCCGAAGGGAGATATTTTTGTAAGCCCTAAGGGGTCGATATCTTTGGTATATAGGGCATTTTTTGCCTCTTTGAAAAGAGTTCGGATTGTGCATTGTCTGGGGGTCAGTGATTTTTAACAATCCTCTCCCAGCTAGTGTATGCTTTGTAGCTTAGCTAGAATTTGGAATAAAACACAGAGTTTACCTTGGAAGCCAGTGTTAATGTTTGTATTACTCTCAGTTCTGTATTTTTAGATTATGCAAGTTTTCAACTGTGTTTTTCTAAATCTGTATTCATACATTAAAGTTGTGAAATTCATCTTTCCTTCTTAAGATATGTATGTAGAGCGAGCCTTTTAAGAATGATGCATAAGTCTAAAGGGGTTATGTTGAGTAAGTGAAATACTAACCATTAGCTTCTCAATGTATGTTCATCTTGTTTTCATTTCATGATCTCTTATCAATTCGGTGTATCACCATAGGAGTAGTTTCAATTTATGTACTCCTCCCTTTCCCTTTACATAATTATTAGTTTAGGTGATACCAAAGGAAGTCGGCCTTCTCCGAAGGTTCATTTCAACTCTAGGTGACCCACAGCCTTGAAATGATCCCATGTTTCTCTAGAAAGCTTAGTGTTATAACTTTGCATAGGGTACATTTCTATGAGACAACAGTTTCTGGCATGCTCGATGGGACCATTTCCACGTGATATTGCTGGTTTGGTATGCAATCAACAAGTTTAGGACTTTACATAAGTCATTTTTGCATACTTGGCGACTCCATAAAGAGGAAGGACTTCAAAATCAATGTTGTTACAGTTTATGAGAAGAGTTCAGACAAGGAGCAGCTTGTTCCCTTTCGAATATTTGCAGTTGTCACCACCAAAAAGACAAGGTAGAGCAAAAAAAAGGCTAGGGACAACATCTGTTTATTCCAGAAGAGCCAAATCTACTCCTCCATCTATGAGACCTCATATTGTTGTCCCATTCTCTAATTCACCTAGAGTGCAAGTAAACCCACCTCCAATGGCTGCTCCCAAAAATCAACCTTTTGTGCCATTCGACAGAGGTAGTCCATTAAATTTGTTACAACACAATGACATCCCAATGGCAGCTCTGAAAATTTTGCCAATTTTCAGTGGTGAAGATCAGACAACCCCAATTGAACATATACATGATGTTGCTTCCTTATGTGGTGTTCACCATATTATACAAGAAGATGTGGATGTAAGATTACTTGCAACATCATTCAAAGGAAGAGCGTTACAGTGGTTCAGGAGTCTTGGAGTAGGTTCAATTGCCACCTGGGATGAGTTGGGTGACAAGCTGCACAGGCAGTTTCAGGACAGGTCTAACAATTTATCCTTGTTGGGACAATTGACTACACTTAAGAGGGCTCCTCAGGAGCAAATGAGTGATTTTAATTTCAGGTTTCAAAGAACCTGGGATAAAATCCCTGCATTAGTGAGACCACCTCCAAAATATGCATTTTTGTACTTCTTGAAGGCTCTTAACAGTGATATAACTGTTATGATACAATCAATGGGGGGTGTTTCTCTACTAGACGCATTTGAAATAGCAATTAGAGCTGAAAACAACTTAATACAAGCTGGTAAACTCGCTCCTAGGCCACCACTGCCTATATTTCCAGAGATTCATGCAAATATCCCTTTGCAGATACCTCCTTTTACACCTCTACCAACTATAACAACGCTGCCAGCTGTTGTTCTGGTCGTTGATAAACAAGAAAGTGTTGTTTTAGGATCATCACAGGAGTTACAAGAGATCAAAAGTCTTTTATAGACTTTTGCTAACAAGTTGGTGAACTTGGAAAAACAACAGTCCTATACTAGGCATTATCAGCAGCATAATCAGACCTCAAGTCAGCCTTTTCAAGGTCAACAACAACAATTATAGGGGAATAGATAGTAGTATCAAGGTAATTACCAAGGCCCAAGACAGAATGTAAATACTAGGCCTTTTCAGGCGTATGCTCCAGCACCTGTTAGTGCAATCAAGGACCTAGTTCCTATTCAAAACAATTTGGTTGCGAATTATGAATGGTGTTATCCTTGTAACTAGCCTCACAATCAAGCCACTTGCTCAAATGGACTCATCAATCAGGCACTTATGGGATAGAATGCCTCAAGTTCACAGCAGAGTGCATTCAATGATGCATCTCCACAACACCAAGAGCAGCCTACCAATGAAACTCCCCTACTTAACTAGCAAGGTGAAGAATTTTGTGGATTAAATGTAGATAATTCTCTAGTTGCAACTAACACTAGGGAAAAGAAGAGAGCATTTGAGCTTGATCAAGTAGCTAACAAAGATAAGGTAGCAACTGCAGAACCATCTACATCCCAAGTGACTCATGTTTGGAAAAGAAGTCAACAACCCCTGGTTAAAGAGCAGCCACACCTGCAAGCTGATCATGCTAGCATAAAGGTACATTATAAAGTAAACCCAACTGTATCCAATAATATTCTTGATAGCATGAAAAGGATGAATGTTACAATGTCTATGTGGGACTCATTAGCTATCCCAAGTCAAAAAGATATGTTATAGTCAGCCTTGTCAAGTTTGAAAATGTTTGATGAATCTGAGTCCCCAATAGGTCAAGTTGTTAACAAATAATCCTCAGGGAAAAGATCAACATCCCAACAAAGAGACAGGAAAAGGAGTTAAACCACCTCCATTTTACATGTCAGTAATCATAGGTGACAAGTTAGTTCATAACTGTATGGTAGACAGTGGAGCTAGTAGCTCTGTAATGCCAAAGTAGATTGTTGACAAGCTTGGAGTGAAGTATTAGCCTTTAGAGAAAGGAGTAATTCAATTGGATGGTACCTCTGTTAATACATTAGGTATTATTAAATATTTGAGTCTTACCCTTCATGCTTGTCCTAATTTTTTAGTTCCCCAAGACATATGTGTCATAGACCTTCCACCTTTCTTTTCCTTGTGCTTATCAAGAGACTTTACAGCCAAGATAGGTGGTTATGTGTCAGCTGATTGGTCACACATGTTGTTTAGAACAAGATATGGAACTAAGGTTACCATTAAATCTAAAAAGTTGGCTAAAGATCATATTGAGCCGTATAACCCAAGTCCCATCAATGTTATTCCTATTGTTGCAAACACAAATTGTGTCGCTTTTACTAACAGTGAGTTGGTTGCCGCTCGAGAACCTCAAGCATAAGCTATTCCTAATGTGCTTCTACATGAATGGGCAGTTGAAAATGTGTTGGACAGTCCTGAATACCTTATTCAAGATGTTGGTATGGGTAACTATGTCATGCTTGAGCCTGATGCAGAGATTCCAAACCTTGAAAAGGATTCAAATCAGTTGTTGCAGCAGCAAAGTGGAATTTGGGAGATGTTCTTTGATGGTTCCAGGAGAAAGAATGGAGCAGGTGGAGGTGCAATGTTGATTTCTCCATAAGGTGATAAGTACTTTTCAGCTTTTCATTTTGCTTTTGCATGTTCTAACAACAGTGTTGAGTATGAAGGACTTATCCAAGGCCTCGAGTGGGCAAGGAAAAGAGGAATTGACTGTTTGAGAGTCTATGGAGACAGTGAATTGATAGTTAATCAGGTTAGGGGGCTGAATGTTGCCAAAATTGATGCTTTGAAGTCTTACAGAAACAGAGTATGGAACATAATTAAAGAATTCAATGCCTTCAATTTGATTTCTATTCCACGAAATTAGAATAAGCATGCTGACAGACTTGCAGCAGTTGGAGCACATTTTGATATCCCAGGTGATATTAAGAAGGAGAAAATACAACAGTATGTTAAAGTGGTTATCAGGCCATCAATTCCTCATAACAACATTCACTGGCAGGTATTTGAAATTGATGAACAGATTCTAACCTTTCTGCTCCAAGAAGATCAATTTTCTGTAGTGAACAAAGAAAAGATCAAGCAGCAGTATGAGGATCAAGTGATACAACTAAAGACAAATAAACTTCCCAAAGGGCTGGTTACCTTGGAATCCATATTCAACTCTGATGATCAACTTAAAAAAAGCAAAATTGGCATTCAAATCAAGGAGGATCATTATGAGGAAGTTGAAATCTTTAAAGGTAAGCTTCTCAAATTAGGTAAAATTTGTTCAGCTGAGGATAAGAGAGCTTTCATTGTTTTATGCCAAGAGTATCATGATGTTTTACTTTGGCAACATTTTAATTTAAGAGGGTTTGATCCTCATATTGCACAACATACAATTGAGTTAGAACCTAGTGTCAAGCCTGTTAGACAAAAACAGAGACCATTGAACCCTAAGCTTGAACCTTTGATGATCAAAGAGTTGACCAAGTTGGTAGAGGGGGTATTGTGTTTCCAATTAAACACACATCCTAGGTTTCTAATCTTGTTTCGGTTAGAAAAAGAGCGGTGAGATAAGATTGTGTAGATTTTAGGGATCTTAATAAAGCATCTCTGAAGGATCATTATCCCTTACCGTCTATGGAACAAATTCTCCAAGCTGTGTCTGGTTCAGAAAGATTTTCTTTTCTTGATGGGTGTTCTGGTTATAACTAGATTCTGGTCAAAGAGGAGGATCAGTATAAAACAACATTTACAACAAAATGGGGCACTATGGCTTACAAGAGAATTCCTATTGGTTTATCCTATCCAACGTTGTGCCACCTTTCAGTGTGCCATGGATATGGCATTCTAGAATTTGATTTAGAAGTTTTTGCTGGTGTATCTAGATGACATAATTGTATATTCAAAGGAGGCAGAGGAGCACTTGTCACATCTAAAGCAAGTTTTTGAAAAATGTAGAGAATATGGAATATCTCTTAATCCTACAAAAAGTATTTTTGCAGTTGATGAAGGTAAATTGTTAAGCCATATAGTATCAAAAGATGGAGTTACCATTGATTATGAAAGAGTTAAGGCTATATTGGAGCTGTCATTTCCTAATCATAAGAAAGGATTGCAAATATTTTTAGGAAGGATAAACTTTTTAAGAAGATTCATTCCTGATGTTGCAAATTTACTACAACCCTTAACTGCCATGCTTAAAAAGAATGTGGTTCTTAGTTGGAATAAAGAAGAAAAGCATAGTTTTGAAGAAATCAAGGAAGCTTTAGCATCAGCGCCAACACTGGTAAATCCAGATTTCTCTAAAGACTTCTTTTTGTACGCTTTTGGCAGCAGTAGTTCAATCTCTGCTATGCTGGTTCAGAAAAATAGGGATAATTTAGAGCAGCCCATAGCTTTCTTTAGTCAAGTACTTGCTTATTATGAAGAGAAGTATACATTTGTTGAGAAACATGTTCTCGCTATGATCAAAAGCCTAAAGAAGTTTAAGCCTCTAGTTTCAAACAATAAGATTCATATTCTGGTTACACACTCAAGTGTGAAGGAATTTTTGTTGAACAAGGATCTGAGTGAGAAAAGGGCAAGGTGGATCACAAAAGTAATGGAGTTTGATGTTAACATCAACATCACAAAACTTGTCAAGGGAAGAGGACTTTATGAGCAACTTGCCTCCACTTCTGAAGATGCACAGAAATTAGAAATTGGTGTTGTCTTAACTAATACATAAGAACCTCAAAATGTTTGAAATGCTATACCTGCACTAGTTGCAGGTTGGGTTCAAGAAATAGCCCACTTTCTTCGTACTGGTGAATGTCCACCAGGTTTGGATAGAGAAAAATGAAGATACTTCATATTGCAGTCAATTCCTTATGTCCTCATTGATAATATTCTTTTTAGGAAAGATCTAAATCGTGTTCTATTAAGATGTATTCATAGTGATCAGGTCGAGAAGATACTTCATGAGTTTCATGATGGAGCTGCAGGAGGTCATTTTGCTCCAAGAACTACTGCTTGGAAAATCATGAGAGCTGGTTACTACTGGCCAAACTTGTTTAAAGATGCATATGCATGGTCAAGAAAGTGTATCAAATGTGCTTTATTTGCAAGAAAAGAAAAGCTTCCTGCTATGCCTCTACATCCAATTCAAGTGGAGCAACCCTTGATGAGATGGGGCATCGAATTTATTGGGCCAATTAATCCACCATCTAGTGCTGGTCACAAGTGGGTGCTTACTGCTACAGACTATTTCACACGGTGGATAGAAGCAATAGCCTTGAAAGAAGCAAAAGAGTCTTCAGTTTTGAGTTTTTACGAGGATATAGTCATCAGATTTAGAGTTCTCGACTCTATCATATCTGATAATGCTCTTGCATTTTTGGGTTTAAGAGTAACTGATTGGGCTGTTAAACATGGCATTCATTTGAACACATCCTCAAATTATTATCCTTAGGGTAATGGTTTAGCTAAAAGCACAAATAAGAATCTCATTAGGATTATTAAAAGAACAATGGAGGATAATCAAAGGACCTGACACATTAAATTAAAGTATGCACTTTGGGCAGACAGAGTGACTCCTAAGAGGTCTACTGGTAATTCACCATATGTGCTCATTTATGGTAAGGAGGCCAGGTTACCTCTATCCGTAGAGCTTCCAACTCTAGACATTGTTCACCAGTTGGAGATGTTTGAGGAACAGGATCTAATGTCTGTGAGATATGCAAAGCTCATGGAGCTCGAAGAATCAAGAGATAGAGCAATGAAAGCTTTGGAGTATCATCGGCTCCAAACTAAGAGAACATTTGACAAGAAAGCTACAACTAAAGTCTTTAAAGAAGGTGATATTGTTCTTAAATGGGATGTTCCTAAAAGTGTGCTGTGCTATCATGTTCAAGTTTGACAACATGTGGACAGGTCCATTTATTATCAAAGACTATAAGGAAAACAATGCTTACCAACTGGCCACAACAAAAGGTGAAGTGCTTCCTATCCTAGTTAATGGGATACACCTTAAGCCTTGTTTTCAAGTCTAATGGAGTTCCTTTATTGTACATATTAGTTTAGGTTTTATGTTTTCAATAAGTGCTTCTACACTTTAGTTTAGTCATTGTTCAACTCCCTAAGTGCTATCCCAGCATAGTTAGGTAGTTTCCTTCCTTCAGTTTTTTTGTTTTCATTAGGTTTCCAAGTGTTCTAATGAGTTACA
>VDFB02301716.1:192633-238024 GCA_007258455.2 Sequoia sempervirens | reverse complement strand
GGCATGAAAATCCTCTAAGGAGAGAGTCGCCAAGACCTTCTAGAGGTCTCATCGACTAGAAGGGGCCTCACTGAATGGAGGCATCGTCGGGATGAGGTCTGGGCGACAGGAGTATGTCTCGGTGATAGGATGAGAGTTCGGCAAAAGGGTCTTGACGAAAGGTTGTGTTATTGGCGAAGCAAATGAGTTCGATAAGAAGTCTCCCCGACATGCTGAAGTCCTGTCAATAATGAAGGGGCCTCGCTATGACATCTCGACAACCTTTGAAGCTCTCGGCAAAAGCTTGTACCTTCGCTACATTGTCTCCCTGATCGAGAATGTCTCGCCGAAGTGAAGAGCGCTCGGCAAAGGATGGGGAGCTTGACATAATGTCTCGGCGATTAAAAAGAGTCTTCCCGACTGAAATGAGCCTTCGCCAAAGCAAGGTGCTTTCGGCATGTGGTCTCACCGATTGCTTGTGGTCTCGCCAAAAGCAAAGGGGTCAATGTAATGAACACCATTGGTGTAATATGGTGGCTTCACTGTAGGGTCTCGCCGATGCGAAAGGGTCCTACCGACAGATGATGAAGAAAGCTCACTAAAGTTTTTGCCTTCGGCTAGAGGTCCTGCCGAGAGTATGGTACCTTGTCAACCATGAGATGGGTTCACTGTGACATCTTTCCTTCGTAAAAAATTCTTGCCGACTCATGGTCTCGGCAAAGGAAAGTAGATTCGCCATAATGTCTCGGCAAAAGCATGAGGTCCTGCCAAAGAATGAAGAGTCTCGGTGTAGTGTCTATCCTTCGGCATAGTGTCTTACCGACACACGGGTGTCTCACCCGCAGAGGAGCTCAGCGGTATGACTCCTAAAGGCTCGCCAAGAGGTCTTCCCGACTTGCCAGTGTCTCACCGAAAGAAATGTAGAGCTCAGGTAGAGCGGAATGCGTTCAAGCTGACGTAAAGGAGCTCTTGCTGATATGGTTCGTAATGATAAGCTTGGGGAGACTCTGAGAGGGGTTTTTACACTCGGTATGATGTCTTCCCGATAGGAAATGTCTCGGCGACAGCTTGTGCAACGATATAACTCACAAAGATTGGTATGATATCCTGCTGACTAAAGGAGCTCTTGCCGAATGCGGATGACTAGGCAATGAGATGGCGAATGTCGGTATGACTTCTGAGGGCTCGCCATGTTGTCTAGCCGAAAATGATTGTCTCGTCGATATTATTTTGTGTATCGATATGACTTTTGTAGCTTGCTATGTGGTCTTGTCGATCGTCATGTGTTACGCTGATAGTTGTAGGAAGGTATAATCGCATCGGGGAGACATGAGTAGTGTCTCATTGACATGCGATTCTGTAGAAGGAGCTGTTGACCGCCCGAAGAATCTATGTGGCAGCCGTTCAGCCAATCAGGGGGAGCTACTGGTGAACCAATGGTAGCTTGACCGGTACCAAGAAGATCAACAAAGTGAAAGTGACGTGGATCGGCTCTGAGCTCCAAAGCATTCAAGGCAGTTCGACAAAGGATTTTAAGGTGAACACGATGACCAGAAGTGAATGCGGTAGCTGCAAAAGATCTGATGGCTTCTCTCGGGAGCGACTCGTCACTGACATGGACAACAGGGACACACTTGAAGACAACATTAATTTCATGCAAAATATCTAAGGGGAGATATATCCCGAAGGGAGATATTTTTGTAAGCCCTAAGGGGTCGATATCTTTGGTATATAGGGCATTTTTTGCCTCTTTGAAAAGAGTTCGGATTGTGCATTGTCTGGGGGTCAGTGATTTTTAACAATCCTCTCCCAGCTAGTGTATGCTTTGTAGCTTAGCTAGAATTTGGAATAAAACACAGAGTTTACCTTGGAAGCCAGTGTTAATGTTTGTATTACTCTCAGTTCTGTATTTTTAGATTATGCAAGTTTTCAACTGTGTTTTTCTAAATCTGTATTCATACATTAAAGTTGTGAAATTCATCTTTCCTTCTTAAGATATGTATGTAGAGCGAGCCTTTTAAGAATGATGCATAAGTCTAAAGGGGTTATGTTGAGTAAGTGAAATACTAACCATTAGCTTCTCAATGTATGTTCATCTTGTTTTCATTTCATGATCTCTTATCAATTCGGTGTATCACCATAGGAGTAGTTTCAATTTATGTACTCCTCCCTTTCCCTTTACATAATTATTAGTTTAGGTGATACCAAAGGAAGTCGGCCTTCTCCGAAGGTTCATTTCAACTCTAGGTGACCCACAGCCTTGAAATGATCCCATGTTTCTCTAGAAAGCTTAGTGTTATAACTTTGCATAGGGTACATTTCTATGAGACAACAGTTTCTGGCATGCTCGATGGGACCATTTCCACGTGATATTGCTGGTTTGGTATGCAATCAACAAGTTTAGGACTTTACATAAGTCATTTTTGCATACTTGGCGACTCCATAAAGAGGAAGGACTTCAAAATCAATGTTGTTACAGTTTATGAGAAGAGTTCAGACAAGGAGCAGCTTGTTCCCTTTCGAATATTTGCAGTTGTCACCACCAAAAAGACAAGGTAGAGCAAAAAAAAGGCTAGGGACAACATCTGTTTATTCCAGAAGAGCCAAATCTACTCCTCCATCTATGAGACCTCATATTGTTGTCCCATTCTCTAATTCACCTAGAGTGCAAGTAAACCCACCTCCAATGGCTGCTCCCAAAAATCAACCTTTTGTGCCATTCGACAGAGGTAGTCCATTAAATTTGTTACAACACAATGACATCCCAATGGCAGCTCTGAAAATTTTGCCAATTTTCAGTGGTGAAGATCAGACAACCCCAATTGAACATATACATGATGTTGCTTCCTTATGTGGTGTTCACCATATTATACAAGAAGATGTGGATGTAAGATTACTTGCAACATCATTCAAAGGAAGAGCGTTACAGTGGTTCAGGAGTCTTGGAGTAGGTTCAATTGCCACCTGGGATGAGTTGGGTGACAAGCTGCACAGGCAGTTTCAGGACAGGTCTAACAATTTATCCTTGTTGGGACAATTGACTACACTTAAGAGGGCTCCTCAGGAGCAAATGAGTGATTTTAATTTCAGGTTTCAAAGAACCTGGGATAAAATCCCTGCATTAGTGAGACCACCTCCAAAATATGCATTTTTGTACTTCTTGAAGGCTCTTAACAGTGATATAACTGTTATGATACAATCAATGGGGGGTGTTTCTCTACTAGACGCATTTGAAATAGCAATTAGAGCTGAAAACAACTTAATACAAGCTGGTAAACTCGCTCCTAGGCCACCACTGCCTATATTTCCAGAGATTCATGCAAATATCCCTTTGCAGATACCTCCTTTTACACCTCTACCAACTATAACAACGCTGCCAGCTGTTGTTCTGGTCGTTGATAAACAAGAAAGTGTTGTTTTAGGATCATCACAGGAGTTACAAGAGATCAAAAGTCTTTTATAGACTTTTGCTAACAAGTTGGTGAACTTGGAAAAACAACAGTCCTATACTAGGCATTATCAGCAGCATAATCAGACCTCAAGTCAGCCTTTTCAAGGTCAACAACAACAATTATAGGGGAATAGATAGTAGTATCAAGGTAATTACCAAGGCCCAAGACAGAATGTAAATACTAGGCCTTTTCAGGCGTATGCTCCAGCACCTGTTAGTGCAATCAAGGACCTAGTTCCTATTCAAAACAATTTGGTTGCGAATTATGAATGGTGTTATCCTTGTAACTAGCCTCACAATCAAGCCACTTGCTCAAATGGACTCATCAATCAGGCACTTATGGGATAGAATGCCTCAAGTTCACAGCAGAGTGCATTCAATGATGCATCTCCACAACACCAAGAGCAGCCTACCAATGAAACTCCCCTACTTAACTAGCAAGGTGAAGAATTTTGTGGATTAAATGTAGATAATTCTCTAGTTGCAACTAACACTAGGGAAAAGAAGAGAGCATTTGAGCTTGATCAAGTAGCTAACAAAGATAAGGTAGCAACTGCAGAACCATCTACATCCCAAGTGACTCATGTTTGGAAAAGAAGTCAACAACCCCTGGTTAAAGAGCAGCCACACCTGCAAGCTGATCATGCTAGCATAAAGGTACATTATAAAGTAAACCCAACTGTATCCAATAATATTCTTGATAGCATGAAAAGGATGAATGTTACAATGTCTATGTGGGACTCATTAGCTATCCCAAGTCAAAAAGATATGTTATAGTCAGCCTTGTCAAGTTTGAAAATGTTTGATGAATCTGAGTCCCCAATAGGTCAAGTTGTTAACAAATAATCCTCAGGGAAAAGATCAACATCCCAACAAAGAGACAGGAAAAGGAGTTAAACCACCTCCATTTTACATGTCAGTAATCATAGGTGACAAGTTAGTTCATAACTGTATGGTAGACAGTGGAGCTAGTAGCTCTGTAATGCCAAAGTAGATTGTTGACAAGCTTGGAGTGAAGTATTAGCCTTTAGAGAAAGGAGTAATTCAATTGGATGGTACCTCTGTTAATACATTAGGTATTATTAAATATTTGAGTCTTACCCTTCATGCTTGTCCTAATTTTTTAGTTCCCCAAGACATATGTGTCATAGACCTTCCACCTTTCTTTTCCTTGTGCTTATCAAGAGACTTTACAGCCAAGATAGGTGGTTATGTGTCAGCTGATTGGTCACACATGTTGTTTAGAACAAGATATGGAACTAAGGTTACCATTAAATCTAAAAAGTTGGCTAAAGATCATATTGAGCCGTATAACCCAAGTCCCATCAATGTTATTCCTATTGTTGCAAACACAAATTGTGTCGCTTTTACTAACAGTGAGTTGGTTGCCGCTCGAGAACCTCAAGCATAAGCTATTCCTAATGTGCTTCTACATGAATGGGCAGTTGAAAATGTGTTGGACAGTCCTGAATACCTTATTCAAGATGTTGGTATGGGTAACTATGTCATGCTTGAGCCTGATGCAGAGATTCCAAACCTTGAAAAGGATTCAAATCAGTTGTTGCAGCAGCAAAGTGGAATTTGGGAGATGTTCTTTGATGGTTCCAGGAGAAAGAATGGAGCAGGTGGAGGTGCAATGTTGATTTCTCCATAAGGTGATAAGTACTTTTCAGCTTTTCATTTTGCTTTTGCATGTTCTAACAACAGTGTTGAGTATGAAGGACTTATCCAAGGCCTCGAGTGGGCAAGGAAAAGAGGAATTGACTGTTTGAGAGTCTATGGAGACAGTGAATTGATAGTTAATCAGGTTAGGGGGCTGAATGTTGCCAAAATTGATGCTTTGAAGTCTTACAGAAACAGAGTATGGAACATAATTAAAGAATTCAATGCCTTCAATTTGATTTCTATTCCACGAAATTAGAATAAGCATGCTGACAGACTTGCAGCAGTTGGAGCACATTTTGATATCCCAGGTGATATTAAGAAGGAGAAAATACAACAGTATGTTAAAGTGGTTATCAGGCCATCAATTCCTCATAACAACATTCACTGGCAGGTATTTGAAATTGATGAACAGATTCTAACCTTTCTGCTCCAAGAAGATCAATTTTCTGTAGTGAACAAAGAAAAGATCAAGCAGCAGTATGAGGATCAAGTGATACAACTAAAGACAAATAAACTTCCCAAAGGGCTGGTTACCTTGGAATCCATATTCAACTCTGATGATCAACTTAAAAAAAGCAAAATTGGCATTCAAATCAAGGAGGATCATTATGAGGAAGTTGAAATCTTTAAAGGTAAGCTTCTCAAATTAGGTAAAATTTGTTCAGCTGAGGATAAGAGAGCTTTCATTGTTTTATGCCAAGAGTATCATGATGTTTTTGCTTGGTAATATTTTGATTTAAGAGGGTTTGATCCTCATATTGCACAACATACAATTGAGTTAGAACCCGATGCCAAGCATGTTAGACAAAAACAGAGACCATTGAACCCCAAGCTTGAACCCTTGATGATCAAAGAACTAACCAAATTAGTTGAGGGGGGTATCGTATTTCCAATTAAACACACATATTGGGTTTCTAATCTTGTTCCAGTTAGAAAAATGAATGGCGAGATAAGACTATGTGTAGACTTTAGAGACCTTAATAGAGCATCCCTGAAAGATCATTATCCCTTGCCATCTATGGAACAAATTCTTCAAGAGTTGCTGGATTAGAAAGGTTTTCTCTAATGGATGGATATTCTAGTTATAACCAGTTTTTTGTCAAAGAGGAGGATCAGTATAAAACAACATTTACAACAAAATGGGGCACTATGGCCTACAAAAGAATGCATTTTGGTTTATCCAATGCTGGTGCCACCTTTCAGCGTGCCATGGATATGGCATTCCAAAATTTGATTTAGAAGTTTTTGCTGGTGTATCTAGATGACATAACTGTATATTCAAAGAAGGTAAAGGAACACTTGTCACATCTAAAGCAAGTTTTTGAAAAATGCAGAGAGTATGCAATATCTCTCAATCCTACAAAAAGTATTTTTGCAGTTCATGAAGGTAAAGTGTTAGGCCATTTAGTATCAAAAGATGGAGTTACCATTGATTCTGAAAGAGTTAAGGCTATATTGGAGCTGCCATTGCCTAATCATAAGAAAGGATTGCAGAGCTTTTTAGGAAGGATAAACTTTTTAAGAAGATTCATTCTAGATGTTGCAAATTTACTGCAGCCCTTGACTGCCATGCTTAAAAAGAATGCAGTTTTCAGTTGGACTAAAGAAGCAAAGTGTAGTTTCAAAGAAATCAAGGAAGCTTTAGCATCAACTCCAACATTGGTAAATCTAGATTTCTCTAAAGACTTTTTTTTGTACGCTTTTGGTAGCAGTAGTTCAATCTCTGCTATGCTGGTTCAGAAAAATAAGGATAATTTAGAGTAGCCCATAGCTTTCTTTAGTCAAGTACTTGCTGATTATGAAGAGAGGTATACATTTGTTGAGAAGCATGTTCTCGCAGTGATCAGAAGCCTAAAGAAGTTTAAGCCTCTAGTTTCAAACAATAAAATTCAAATTCTGGTTGCACACCCAAGTGTCAAGGAATTTTTGTTAAGTAAAGACCTAAATGAAAAAAGAGTAGGGTGGATCACTAAGGTTATGGAATATGATGTGGATATCAAGATTACCAAACTGGTTAGAGGTAAAGATCTCTGTGAATAGCTTGCTACAGGGTCAATCAATGAAAATGAATTAGAAAAGGATGTTGTTTTTGCTAATACAAATGAGTCTCGGGATCCTCAAGATGATGTGCTTGTGATAACAATTAATTGGGTTCAAGACATGACCCATTTTTACAAACTGGTGAGTGTCCATCAGGTTTGAATAGAGCTAAAAGAAGATACTTCAGACTGCAGTCCATACCATATATGTTGGTAAATAATTTTCTTTTTAAAAAGGATCTAAATGGTGTTCTGTTAAGATGTATTCACAGTGACCAGATTGAAAAGGTACTTTATGAGTTTCATGATGGAGCTGCAGGAGGTCACTTTGCTCCAAGAACTACTGCATGGAAAATAATGAGAGCTAGTTACTACTGGCCTAGCTTATTTAAAGATTCTTATGCATGGTCAAAGAAATGTGTGAAGTGTGCTCTTTTTGCAGGAAAAGAAAAGCCGCCTGCTATGCCTCTACATCCAATTCAGGTGGAGTAGCCCTTCATGAGATGGGGCATCAACTTTATTGGGCCAATTAACCCACCATCCGGTGCTGGCCACAAGTGGGTGCTTACTACTATTGACTATTTTACACGGTGGACAGAGGCGATAGCTTTGAAAGAAGCAAAAGAGTTCAATTTTGAGTTTTTATGAGGATATAGTCACTAGATTTGGAGTTCCTAACTCTATCATATCTGATAATGCCCTTGCATTTGTGGGATTAAGATTAACTGATTGGGCTATTAAACATGGTATTCATTTGAATACATCCTCAAATTATTACCCTCAGGGTAATGGTTTAGCTGAAAGCACGAACAAGAATCTCATCAAGATTATTAAAAGAACAATGGAGGATAATCAAAGGACCTGGCACATTAAATTAAAATATGCACTTTGGGCAGACAAAGTGACTCCTAAGAGGTCTATTGGTAATTCACCATACATGTTAGTTTATGGCAAAGAGGCAAGATTGCCTTTGTCTGTAGAGCTTCCAGCTCTAGACATTGTTCACCAGTTGGAGATGTTTGAGGAACAAGACTCAATGTCTGTGAGATATGTAGAGCTCATGGAGCTCGAAGAATCAAGAGACAGAGTAATGAAATCTTTGGAGTATCATCAGCGCCAAACAAAGAGAACATTTGACATGAAAGCTACAGCTAAAATCTTTAAAGAAGGTGGTATTGTTCTCAGATGGGATGTTCTGAAAAGTAGGCCAGGCCATCACACCAAGTTTGACAACATGTGGACAGGTCCATTTATTATCAAAGACTATAAGGAACACAATGCTTACCAACTGGCCATAGCAAAAGGTGAAGTACTTCCTATCCCAGACAATGGGATACACCTCAAACCTTGTTTTCAAGTCTGATGAGTCTCTCCATTGTACATATTAGGTTGGGTTTATGTTTCCATAAGTGCTTTTGCGCTTTAGTTTATTTATTTTCCATTTCCTTGGTGTTGTTTCATCACAGTGGGTTTTTTTTTCTTTTCAGTTTCTCCTGCTTCATCAGTGTTGGCAACCTGTTACGTTCTATCACTCTTAGGAAGGTTTCAGCCATGTCTTGAACTTTTTTGAACTTCCTAATGACTCCATGCCCAATGGACAAGTTTTGGCTATTGGTTTTCATGTTTAGCAGGAAAACATCCAGCAAAGGTCGCTAGAAATGTTGCCCAATTTTCACCTATGGGCTCAATCAGGTAGAATAAATTATGTTTCAGATGTTCGAGAAGGCCAAAAGGGACATTCGCATCAGGGGTTAAATCATACATTTGATGCTAGGTCACAGGGAGCTCAGTTGGAAAGCCTGCCTTGGTCAAGTTTGGCATGAAAATCCTCTAACAAGAGAGTCGCCAAGACCTTCCAGAGGTCTCACCGACTAGAAGGGGCCTCACTGAATGGAGGCATCATCGGGATGAGGCTTGGCTGACAGGAGTATGTCTCGGCAACAGGATGAGAGTTCGGCAAAAGGGTCTTGATGAAAGGTTGTGTTATTGGCGAAGCAAATGAGTTTGATAAGAAGTCTCCCTGACATGCTGAAGTCCTGTCGATAATGAAGGGGCCTTGCTATGATGTCTCGGTGACCTTTGAAGCTATCGGCGAAAGCTTGTGCATTCACTACAATGTCTCCCCGACCGAGAATGTCTCGCCGAAGTGAAGAGCACTTGGCAAAGGATGGGGAGCTTGACGTAATGTCTCGGCGATTAAAAAGAGTCTTCCTGATTGAAATGAGTCTTCGCCAAAGCAAGGTGCCTTCAACATGTGGTCTCACCGACTGCTTGTGGTCTCACCGAAAGCAAAGGGGTCAATGTAATGAATGTCGTCGGTGTAATATGGTGGCTTCACTGTAGGGTCTCACCAATTCGAAAGGGTCCTACCGACAGATGATGAAGAAAGCTCACTGAAGTTTTTGCCTTCGGCGAGAGGTCCTGCCGAGAGTGTGGTACCTTGTTGACCATGAGATGGGTTTTCCATGACATCTTTCCTTCGTAAAAAAGTCTTGCCAACTCATGGTCTCGGCAAAGGAAAGTAGATTCGCCATATTGTCTCGGCGAAAGCATGAGGTCCTGCTGAAGAATGAAGAGTCTCGGTGTAGTGTCTTTCCTTCGGCATAGTGTCTTACCGACACGCGGGTGTCTTGCCGGTGGAGGAGCTCAGCGGTATGACTCCTGAAGGCTCGCCAAGAGGTCTTCCTGACTTGCTAGTGTCTCACCGAAAGAAATGTAGAGCTCGGGTAGAGTGGAATGCGTTCGGTGTGACATAAAGGAGCTCTTTCCGATATGGTTCGTAATGATAAGATCAAGGAGACTCTGAGAGGGGTTTCTACACTGGGTATGATGTCTTCCCGACAAGAAATGTCTCGGCGACAACTTGTGCAGCGATATAACTCACGAAGATCAGTATGATATCTTTCCGACTAAAGGAGCTCTTGCCGAATGCGGATGACTAGGCAATGAGATGATGAACATCGGTATGACTCTTGAGGGCTCGCCATGTTGTCTGGCTGAAAACAATTGTCTTGCCGATGCTATTTTGTGTATCAATATGACTTTTGTAGCTTGCTATGTGGTCTTGTTGATCGTCATGCATTACGCTAATAGTTGCAGGAAGGTATAATCGCATCGGGGAGACACGATTAGTGTCTCATCAACATGCAATTCTGCAGAAGGAGTTGTTGACCGCCCGAAGAATCTATGTGGCATCCGTTCAGCCAATCAGGGGGAGTTACAGGTGAACCGATGGCAGCTTGACCTGTACCAAGAAGATCAACAAAGTGAAAGCGACGTGGATCAACTTTGAGCTCCGAGCATTCAAGGCAGCTCGACAAGGGATTCTAAGGTGAACACGACGACTAGAAGTGAATGCGGTAGCTGCAAAAGATCTGATGGCTTCTCCCGGGAGCGACTCTTCACCGACATGGACAACAAGGACACACTTGAAGATAGCATTAATTTCATGAAAAATATCTAAGGGGAGATCTATCCCGAAGGGAGATATTTTTGTAAGCCCTAAGGGGTCGATATCTTTGGTATATAGGGCATTTTTTGCCTCTTTGAAAAGAGTTCGAATTGTGCATTGTCTAGGGGTCAGTGATTTTTAACAATCCTCTCCCAGCTAGTGTATGCTTTGTAGCTCAGCTAGAATCTGGAATAAAACACAAAGTTTACCTCGAAAGCCAGTGTTAATGTTTGTATTACTCTCAGTTCTGTATGTTTAGATTATGCAAGTTTTCAACTGTGTTTTTCTAAATATGTATTCATACCTTAAAGTTGTGAAATTCATCTTTCCTTCTTAAGATATGTATGTAGAGCGAGCCTTTTAAGAATGATGCATAAGTCTAAAGGGGTTATGTTGAGTAAGTGAAATATTAACCATTAGCTTCTCAATGTATGTTCATCTTGTTTTCATTTCATGATCTCTTATCAATTCGGTGTATCACCATAGGAGTAGTTTCAATTTATGTACTCCTTCTCCCTTTCCCTTTATAGAATTATTAGTTTAGGTGACACCAAAGGAAGTCGGCCTTCTCCGGAGGTTCATTTCAACTCTAGGTGACCCACAGCCTTGAAATGATCCCATGTTTCTCTAGAAAGCCTAGTTTTATAACTTTGCATAGGGTGCATTTCTATGAGACAACAGGCTATTTCATTTATAAAAGTGGGACATGATTATGAACTTTCACCCTTGTCCAAAAGCACATTTGATGGATTACTATAGACAAAGGAGCTATTATTAAATTCATTGGTAACAACCAAGCTTCATTGCCAATGTGTAAAGGTTGAAAATACACTAAGAAAAGATGAAAATACTAATGCAACAAAGAATGATGTAGCTGCAACTAATTTTCCTTAAGTATAAATGATTTGTGATGTGAATTGATGATCCTAAATGACTAAGATCAATATCCTTAAATACAAGTACTAAGCACAACTCAAGAATTTTTCACATGGGCCAACAAGATAATAATCGTGCATTATAGGAAAGTTAGCTTGTAAATAGGATATTTGAAATTTAAATTAACAATATTAGGCCCTAATAACCTCATTCAAAGAAAAAATAAGTATATATGAACTTGACATAGTTAAACAAGTCTTTTAATGTGATAGGTAAAATTGTAATGGTGAAATTTACATACCCATGCCCATTCCCATTAGTTTTGAACCCATTTGAAATAATAAAAAATGAGTAGCAAGCTAAGTGGGCTTGATCTTGGGGGAAACTTAGTTATTAAGCATGCTTGAGTCATAACAATATTTGGATAGGTGATCTCCCAAGATATCCTAATTCTTCACCCCTATGAGCATTTCTTAGATGTAATAAGTGTTGAGTGGACAATTCATGCTCATTAGAGATGGGTTCATATGAACCACTACTTGTGAAATATGGGTTAATGAGCTTGAGTATTTAAAACTATGTAGTGCAAACCTAATTAAATATCATAATAAGAATGGCTTGATATAATATGTCAATAAATGGTACACTTTTATGTGAACTTTGGCTCATTCATTGATCCTTTACCTATCCCCAATATACACATTCTCGTGCACTTAACCTTGTCCCATTTGTATCTAGACATTTTTCCTTTTCTTATGCCTATCTACCCTACATCTAGACATCCATTCCCTCCCTAGATATTATCAATACATCATCCATGATCTTTCTCAATAGTGCAAAATCATTCTTGTGTCTATGGATCAAACCCTAAAATTCTAAAATTTAATTCAAATTTTATTGACTCCCATATTTCACTAGCCATAATGACCCAATAAAACATAGGTTTGCATGATTCATCTAAACAGTTTTTTTTAACAATCATTCACATTTAAGAAGGGATCATGCTAGGATCACTTCAATTGGAGTGCCTACAAATACTCTAATTTTGCATTACATCATCCAAAAACATTTACATGTTTGAAGATTGATGTCTTTGATTTTTTCCATTACAATAAAATTAGTTATGTCAAGAGGTTTAGCCTAGGAAAACATGAACCTTGAGAACAAATTATCTCCCCTAGGTGTATAAATATTGATCTTTGACAATCAATATAGAGCATAAAATCAAGTGAATCAAAGAGAAAAAAATTGCAACTAGCAAGATCATATCTATGAAACATAAATTAATTTCAAATCCATAGAATATCCAAAATTATTAATTTAACATAGAAGATAGTAATAGTTTAGCATATAATTCTGAATAGAAAGCATACATAGATTATCAATTTTCAAATATTAAATCATAATATTTAATGCCTACATAAAAGTCATCTTCAACATTGTTCATATAGATAAGAACATCTATTCATGTAATTAATTTCCTAGATTAATATTTAATATTTCAATTATTGTTCCCATAGCTTTTAAATTACTTAATCCAAGTTAATTTATGCTTATGTGTATGCATCTTATTTGATTAGCCTAGATTAAGTATACATAATTTTTATTTCATTTACATTTTGGTAAACCTATTCGCTCTTACACAACCTAGTTTCCCTTAGGTATCTCATAAATATTAGGGCTTTAAAGATCTAAAGTTTTCTAATTTTTAAATCTTATTTCTAAAACTTATCCCTCATTCATTTGTGTTCTTTATTAAATTTAATTTGTTAAATCATTTCTTGTAAGGTTTTGAGCTTTATTGTGATATTTATTTTACCTGCCCTCGAATACAATGTTAGGGTTTTATTTTTAAATATATATTTTATCATTGATATTATTGATTTTTGAAACTAAAAGTGAGTTCTTGGGTTTTATTTTTTATTTATTTCATGATTTACTTATGATCTTCATCTTCCATCGAGGAGTGCTCAACTAAACCTTAACATGGACACCCAATCCAATAAGATTGAGATATGTTTGATGCTCATGTTAAGAACAACTTAGAGGACAATCAATCCCATGATCATTATACTCATGTGTTAAACCAAAATTTTATAAAATAAACTTGGTAACTTAGTTAAAGCTAAAAATTCTACACAACTAGCTAATATTATTCATAATGTGTTCATCAACAAGCCATGTCGATTAAAGACCTTAAAAGCTATCAGTGCTAAAATTACTCTATCTATTTTGGTTAGTGCATTCACTTTCTCCCCCTCTTCAACCATTTATCAATCCTCTACCATTACTCCATGCATTACCATTTTCCATACCCATGGTATCACCCCTATTAATGTCTTGCCACAAAGTTAGTATCTCTCTCCCACCTTCTCTCCTCATGATGGCCTATCTCTTGAATATACCCCTCTTGAGATGCATTTCACATGATGTATTACATCTTTATGCCTATTTCATCTATTACTACCCAACTTACCACTAGCCCTCTTATTTGTGCCACCCCTACATCTACCAATCCATCCCTATCATGTATCTCCCTCATTTTATCTCTCCATCCATGCTCATGAACAAATTTCAATATCTCTCATCTTGTATCCCCCTTTCCTTGCATATCACCTCTTTTATCCCTCATATTTTTCACACCAAATCCTAAACATATCATATTGGTCATCAATCTTCACTTGTTACCTTCTCATCCTCTACCCTAGATGAATATATTTATAATATAGGCCAAGTAGAGAAAAGAGTGGATGCAATGCCTAATAGACATAATACTAATGAATTCAAGGATGTTAGATACATACCACTATAATAGAATATTATTACACATCAATTACAAATGGGATTTATGGCACCATAATTTTATTGTATGATGCCAATGGTGACCCAAATACACAGTGAGATCTTTTACTACTACATGTGTGGAATTTTTTATGAAGATAATCTATTAACTAAGAGCTATTTCTATGAACCTTAAAAAATTATACTATTGATTACTTCCTTCTACTTCCTCAAGGATCTATTTGCACATTTGAAGATTTCATAATGTTATTCTTAAAGTAATTCAAAGTTGATATTGGCCTTAAATGTATAGTTTCTAATATAATTGAGTGTACACAAGGACCAACTGAACACACTATTGACTATGTTATATGATGTTAGGTATATTCTCTAAAATGATTACTTCTTTACATGACCTTGAATTGTAAAACATATTTATGAAGGAAGCGTTATTAAGATTCTAAGAGATCAATTTGAGCCAAATGTAGAGTTGTGTCACCTTACTTAATATACATGCATCCCAAATACAAAGGAATTTCAATATTAAGATGGAGAAGGTATCCATGAGATATACCAAAAGAAGGTATTCATGAGGTATACCGAGAGATGTTACATGAATAAAAATATAAAAATAAGAAGAAATGACTTTTATAAAACATAAATAGTTGCACAAAGACCAAATCGAAGATGAACAAAATAAAGAGACAAAAGCAAAGTTGCCACACATACCAAAGTTATATTCATAAAATACACGTTTAAAACAAAGACATAAGTTGTGGTGAAACAAATTCATATCATTCCTCCACAAACACAAGTAAAGAAACAAGAAATTTGGATGAGAAAAGAAATACCTAATGTGACACCAATGGATCATGTGTTTATGCTTAGTATAAAGGAATATAAAGAAGAGACACATGTAATACAAAAAAATGTATAGAAGAAGAAGCATGAACCATTGAAAATAACTTGATGTTTGGATGACAATGATTTGTTAGAAGATAAGGTTTTGGAGGAAAATTTTGAGCCTCCAAAGATTGTCCAATGATTTATAGACATCACTATACCAAGGTACCTATAGCATAGATTTTATTTTTCCTTTTCATTCCTTCTTGTTGTTACACCAATTTTTTTTTTATTAAATGCCTTTTTTTCGGTGTCACATGCTCATTTCATCCTACTTTTTAACATGTTTACCTTCCCCCACTTGAGTAGAATTTGCTTCTTCCTCTTTTCCTTGATTATACCTTTACTCCTACAATTTTTCACTCCTTTATTCCATTTTTTTTATTTATCATTGTTTTTCATTTATTTTCTACCTTAGTTGACCACATAGATCCATTCCCTTTCTACTTCACCCAAGTGCATAATTTTTATTATTTACCTTTTAAGATACCCTTGTCATATTATCCTTATATTGGGGGCATCATGTATTCCCCATAGAATTTGAGTTTCCCAAGCTACATATTTACACTTAGGGAATCATGTATTCCCCATTCCACATTGAGATTCCACTTCCACATATTTACATTGGTAGGTCCATCATACCTTCCCTTGTATTATTTGTGCCTTCGTTACCTTATTATGATTTTAGAGCCAACCTTTTGGAGTGGAGGTTTTTTTTCCTCCCCACTCTTTACTATGTTATTATTGTTTATCCTTTTACCTTGGGAGTATCATGCCTTTCCCCACCATTACCTTAAGATCAAATTAATAAACCTTTGTTGCCACTAGAGACCTATTACCTTGACCATTATGTGACTAGGCTCTTTGATGTCAGATTGGGAGAATATACCCATCCTAGTGTCTTAAGTGCTTGCATGGGTGTTTTATCAATTGAGGGCCACATCACCATTTCCATTTTTGCATGTTATAGTGTCAACCTTATTCCTTTTTGTCATCTCCAACCCATATGATTTGATGCTTTATTATTCCAAATGCTTTATATGCTTATTACATAATGAATTTATTATAGTTACTACTTAACATGAGTTGCATGCTTATCCTACATTTCAATTTTAATTTACTAGATTTTCATCTCCTTCAATTCCTTGCATACTATAGATGCAACCAAATTTAGGGGGTATATCTTGCTAAAAACACTCCTATGTTGAGATTTCGGATAGTTATAAGTATTGACAGAAGGATTCACCACCATCCATTATGCCACATGATAGTATACCCCATAACTTCTCATAATGTTTCAATTTTTATAACCCTAATATCTCATCTTTTTCATGATTGATGACAATAAAATTGAGCTTGAATTTTTTTAATCTTTACTCACATGATAGAAGCTACTCATTTCATATTTTTCTTTTGTTTTATGAGTTCTCCTAAAGCGTGCATGCTGAAGGATATCCTAACACAAAGAAATATATTGGAGTCCATTATTTCATGAACCTAAATATCCATGCATGTTTGTGAGTGCTTACATACTTTAAGATATATGATCATTCTAGGATTCACATACACCTCAAAGTGGGGGTAAAATATAAAGGTGAAATTTGCATACTCATACCAATTACCATCTAATTGTAGACCCATTTTGAGATAATGGATTGATATATTACATATCCAAAAATGACACTCTCTTGTATGAAGTTGGGTTCATTACCCAATCCTTCATCTATCAAATCATCACACAAATTATTGAATGTATTTAGCCTTATCCCATATGTATCCAACACTTTTCTGTTTATCCTACCATTTATTAGGCCTTTCATGACATCCATTCCCTATATCTATATTTTATTGCTCCATCATATTGGTTCATTCCCATGTGTGCATGATTGATCATGTGTAATTCCTATAAATTTCACTTGGGAAAACATTTAGACACAACCAATATTTTTGAAATACAAGTGTTATATAAATGTGATAAAAAAAAGTGTGTGTGAGCATAAATTTTTTGTATAATTTCACTTAGAACCAAACAAATATGGAAGGTATGTGTCAAAAATGCACAAGAGAATATGAACAATATAAATAATGTAAGCTTGGGTAGCATGCAACCACACTCAACACACCTTATGATAAGAAAGCTTCTTATGATGATAATGATTTCAACATATGTGATGGAAAAGGGAGGCAGAACTCTCAAGAAAACAATTCCATTAAGGTACACTATTTAATGAGGAGGATTATTCCCTCACATGATGATAAAGTAACCAATAAAACATAAAAAACTTACATAACTCCTTTAAAAAGGCCATAAAATCACACCAGTGATTAGACACTTAAAAAGATATGAATATTTACCTCTTCCTATGAATTAAAACCACAATTTAACAAGATCGAATATTTTCACTAACCTTTTTTTATTCAAATATGGAATAAGGGAGAGACAATACATTGACAACCATTTGAATATGTTGACAATCAAGTTCAAAAGATTTGATAAAAAGAGATCTTATAACTATTTGCTTCATATAAAATAAAATGTCATAACATTCATCATGCATGTTCATATATAATCAAGGAAAAGAGAGTAACATGTTTATTCAACATTTCACAATAGAATCTAGTACATTAATAAGTAGGTGGTATTTTTATAGAATGTCAAATTATGATGCTTGATCAATATTCAACCATATAGTTGTTGGGTCAATAAGTTTGACTCAAAAATTATAGTTGAACCTTGATAGAACATTATAATTTATTACATGTTATTCATACAAGATGTGGTTTGAGGACCAATTCATCAAATACATAGCATAACTTATTATATAATATTAACTAATTAATTCATTTTCCTTTATGGCTTTCCACAAATCAATTTATTGAATAACCAAAATAATTTAAAAGAAACTATGACATTCCCATACTTGCACTTGGAAGCCTATGATTAGGACCAAGATGTGACACTTAGTTAAATAACTTTGCTATTTATAAAACCACCATGATAATAAATATATATTAATATGTAAAAAGTATAAATTCTAAAAAATAAAAATTAATTATCATTATTATTTTTATTCACAAATCATAAACAATTATCTACTTATGCAACCGATATATAACTTATATATAAATACACATGATTATAAAAACATTTTCTAGTTCCATAATTCAAATATATTAAAATTTATCAATACATATTATTTTAATTTTACATTATTTTCAATCAAGACATTATAGGTTATCTTTAGTTCTCAATATACATGTAGATGCATTTAGAAAATGAACACTTGATCTTGTATTGAAAATTCTCAGCCAATTGGACATATCATGATGCTCACTGATTTAAAAATAGTACATTATATTTAAAATTATCTATATATGAGGACTACTTTATTTATTGTATTTAATATATCATATAAAACTCAAGTAGTATTAAAACAAATCAAACTCCCATAATATAGTGTAAAAAAGGGCTAACATTTGTTTTAATAAAAATATTATTTTATTCCCAAGCATTTCCTAATATCTTGGAACCCTTAAATTATTTCATTTTACTCACCTACAATATTTCTATTTATATAGATAAGGTATCAGATATGAGATATTGTGGTAGTAAAATTATTGAAAAGAATCCATATGTAGAGGGAGTGCCAAATTCAATTGAGAGGGAAATAGCACAACAAAAGTAGAAGAGAGATTTTAGAAGGATGGAGTAACATATATATAGAAAGAAATGACCAGAAAGGGGCAACCTCTTCCATGGAGGGCATGACATCTCATAGGGGTGATATCCCATGAAAGGGTTGAGTTGTTTCTTAGTAAGAGGTCACAACCAAGGGGGTTGCCCCTCCCCTATGCTCCTTTTATTTTTTATTTTTTTTAAAATTTAAGATTATATGTGTTTTCAAACAATTACAAATGTTATTTTCAACTCACATACATTTTCCTATAGTCTTATAATTTGATTTTCTTTTAAATCATAATGGAAGGGTTTGAATCATGTATGTTTATGATCATTTTCTTAAAATATCAATAATTAAGAATATAGATTTGAGTAAATTTATGTGTAAATTTATATATACGAATTTGAACATATGTATTTATATGTATTTATCCTTCTCAATAAAATGTAACTTATTCAGATTTGCATATTTACAAATGCATATATAAACATACATTTTGTAGATTTAACATTTGATTTTTGAATAAGCATATTACTAGTCTTATATTTGCAAGATTATGAATTTTCATATATTTTTGTTATTTAGATTTTTAAATGAACTAAAACATTCACTTTTCCCTAAAAGTGTATCCCAAATTTATTTTGTTTCAAATATACTTTGTAATTCATATTACTTCAAAAATTTATGAGACACATATATCCATCTTCTAGTCTATATTTATACAATGAATCAAAAATTTATAATTTTTTTATCAATTAAATTCTACAAGATTTCCCTTCAACAAAAACAATCAAAATATATATCCATTAAAAGGGAATTTCATGAGTGACATATGTTTGAAAATAATGCCAATAGGGAAGATTTTAAATATTCAAGTCTCCACTCTAAGCTTGAACAATCTCATGGGATTGAAGTACTCTCCACCCAACCATTGTGCATCATTAAATCATACAAGGCTCTCTCCATTACCCAAGTCATAAGATAAATTAGAATTGGTGCACACAAGAAATTATAATTTTAAGCCAACACACACTAAGACAACAAAGTTGCAACATAGAAAAATAATGAGCAATGAGAGAAAGAGAGAAGCGGAAACTCACTCATCACCAATAAAATAACTCTCAAGATCAATACTTACACAAAAACACTTAATAAAAATATTTCATAATACTATAGGCCTATTTACAAGATCTATCTTCAAGAACTAATTATTTTCATCATATTTCACAAACATAAGAGCAAGAAAATAACATGAGTACAAGTAAGAAAGAGCCTAACTCTCAAGGTAGCTCCAATGAGGCAGAAGATTCCTCTTACATAGTGGATCTTCTTCTCTAGCAATATATAGAAAAATCCCACACCAAATCATCCTCCTCATTTCTCAAATACTTGCACAAAAGTATTCTTCTCAAGAGTTTTCTCCCTTTTTTCTCCAACCTTCCAAATTAAAAATAATAAAAAATAGCAAGATTAGCTAATACAAAATGACTTCGACAAAACATGAAAAGACAAATCCCATACCTTCCCATGTGCATGATGAAGAGGAGTGTACACCACACCTCCACTTGAAAGGATCCTCGAGAGAAGAGGAGAAGGTTGAATTGGGAAACACCCCACTCAACCTCTCTCGTGCATAATTAAGGCATGTTCTTTCTAATAGGATTGGTAAAATTTATCTCACCTAATGTTGGAAATAAATTTTTTAAAAATATCTATCTCAAAGGTACTTTCCTGAGTGGAACTTTCTTATATAAATTTCATAGAAATAAAACTTCTACACCCCTTTAAGATAACACTTTATACCCATTTGAGTTTGCACTAAAATAAGACATTTAAAAAAATAAAATATCAAAATACACAATCCATTTAATTATAAATCACACACAAAAAAAAAAATCCACTTAGGGATATCAAGGTTTGTTCTAATGGATTGTAGTCATCTTATGGACTAAAACAATGGCATAACTAAGAAACATGACCAGGTTTTGTTTGCATGAGATGAAGTGGGAAGGGTATCTAAAGTTCTTGATTGATCTCACATTCTCTCATTGGTCATCCTATGAATACACTTTTCACACTTGAATCATACATCAAATACATTGAGAATAGATAGCCAAAATAATGTGATGAGAATTACACTATTCACTTGTACTAGTTCAAAACAATCAGTTGCACGATAATTATATCTCATCATAATAGTTGGTGCCAAGGTCATATCTCAACATGGTTAGCTCAATAATATTTACATATGTGATACAATAATAAACTATATAAATTCTTTGTAAATCATAATTCATATCAAAAATCATAATTTTAATATCTAAATCAAAACATATCAATGTTTCCTCTATCCTTCACATTGGTGTGTCTGCAACATTTATCATTATTTATTTCATTCTTAAATCAATCTAATATTTAAATAATCATTTAAAAAATAATTTAAAGGCTAGGGTTACTAATAAGATCACATCATATTGCTTTTTCTTAATTAACTACATATAGATAAGTTATGATTATCAAGATATTATGCACCTTCAATATTACATATTACAAGTATTAGGAGTCCTTTTTGCACCAAGGTTGACAATACCATTACTAGGGTTAAATTAAGTTTACAACAATATTACATATCTAATAAGGACAACTAACACATAATCTATTTGGTCCTCATCCATTTCACTAGTCATTTTGAGCCAAGTAAACACACATTTATGTGATTTGTTGATATGTCCTTATATTTTAATAAATTCAATTGCATTCATTTAGACATCATTTACATTTAACAGAGTATGCTAGGAACACTTTCATTAGAACACCAGGAGAATCTAATTCTACATCACACAATCCTAGAGTATTTGCATATTCGAAGATTGTTGTCCTTGATCTTTTACATGATGGCAAAACATGTCCTATTAAGGGGCTCAACATAAGAGAACATGACCCTTGCAACTCAACGATCTCCCTTAGGTTCTTATAAACATTTCCATTCCTTGACAATCAATGCATAGATGAGAATTACGTGAATTCAAGGATATCAATGTGCAAATAGTAGGATCAAATATGTAGAATACAAAGTAAATTCATGCCCACAAAAATAATCCAAAATCATGAATTTTTTTATTCAAGGGGTAAACGCTTTTGACCGGAGCTATGAACCGGATACAACCATTCAACAATACCACCCCAATGGGGTTTGAACCTTGGTGGCAAGAACAACAATGCCACCTATAAACCATCACAACATACCAATACCGGCAATCCAAAATCATGAATTCAACCCAAATGACAATAACAATTTATTATAAAATTTCAAACAATAAACATTACCCAAATTAACAAATTTTCAATATCAAATCATCACCCAAATTAACAAATTTCCAATATAAAATCATCACCCAAATTAAAAAATTTCCAATATCAAATTATCTAATCACCTACATCAAAATCACATCTTCAATACTATTTCTAAAACTAAATACATCCATTTATCATATTCAATTTCTTTAACTTAAATTTAATATTTTAACTATAATTTATAAAGATCTCAAATTAATTAATCTAATTTATTTATTTATACCTATATGCATGAATCTAAGGAAGGTTTATTTTCTCAAAAGGAACACAAAATGGAATTATTTTTATAGTTGGAAAGAAACAAGAACACACAAGGAATTGTTCTTTCCTTTGGAAGGTAATGGTAGGTATGGAAAGAACAAGTGGAAAGATAAAATGGATCCTTCTAGAAAGTGGAATGGAAAGACAAATGTGGAGCCACCGAAAGACAAGAGAATAAGTCTAAATAAATTCCATTGACATTGATCTTTTGATTCTTTCCTCCATTCCTATGCAATGTATAATAAAGGAAAAGCGTAAGCAAAGAAGAAAACAATGTTTATTAGGGAAAAAGAGATTACCCCCTTTTTTTGACCTTGTCCTCCTCTTTCACATGTGAAATACTCCTTTTTTAAAAAGAAACTTAGTATGGGATGTATTCTAATGTTGTGACACTATTTCTAAAAGAAACTTCTATTTTAAATTTGATGATAGTTATGTGGTAAATTTTATAATTTATAATTAATATATATGAATATAAAAAATATATATATTGTGGAAAAAATTAAAGGTAAGTCTTGAATGTCATTGTTGAATGAGTATATTTGAATTAATATAATTATTATATTTTTTTATTGTTTGGTTAATGGTTTTCTTTCATCGATGAGTGTTGGTGGGATTTGACCACAACCAATGTTTATCTATACAATGACGCTACTAATCAATCTAGATTCTAATAGTCTTAAATTTTTATATTATGTTTTATTTTGATTTAATGATTAAAATAAAACATAAAGTAAAAGATATAATTTAAATATTTAAATATAGTATTTATTTATTAGTTACAAATGATATTAATTTAATTATAATTTTTTGATTTAATTGATGAATTAGTAATTACATAGATTATTATTTTATATAAATTTTTAATTGATTTAAGAAAGGATAGTGTAAACATATGGTTTTTTAACTTTTGATTGTGAAAAAAAAGGAAAATATTTATTATGTTTTATTTGGTTATCTTGCTTATCAAGGTAGTTTACTTCATTTTTATTTAGTTGACAATGCTATATAGTTTAATGCATTATTGTCCTTGGTAAACTATTGAAAGGAAGTCAAGTGTGCAAAAGAAGCTTCCTACACCAATCTATGAAAAGAAGATAGTACAAAATTTTCTAACACCTTAACAATTACAGTTTCAAATGCAAATTAATAACACATAAAGAGATAAAATTTAATAGAATAACACATAACACAACATATGCATGGGGAAAACCATTTTGGGAGTAAAACCCCACACTCTGAAACATAACCCAACGTATTATCAGTAAATAGAGTTTACAATACAATTGTGGAGTTATGCTCTTACAGAAGTCAAGTCACACTATAGTAGGATTCTAGAGTAATTTCGATAACATAACGGTACCTATGAAAATAACCAAATTACAACTCCAAAAGATAGGTGCTTAATATATAGTGTGGAAAACATAAGTTCATTGTGGTTCATTATGCATTCACTAATCAATGTGAGTGGTGGAAAAACTTTATTACTTTTGTAAGTCGTGAGTTGCCTTAGAGACTTGTACAATGTATTTTCATTTGTACTCACCAAATGAATTTGTCTCCTAGTGATTATTGTTGGGAATCAGATGCCATTTAATTGCAATCCTAAACATATTTCATGTATCTCCTAAGTCCTTGGAAAGTGTTCCCCAACACTAGGATTAGAAAGAGATTAAATTCAAATGAAATGAACATGTAAATTGACATTTGTAATTAATTCTAAATGATAGGAACATGTGGGGACGCCCAAGAAGAGCTCCTACAAAATAGGAGCACATGGGGCGCCCACGTGGAAGGTGGAACCCACCTTGAGTTCAGTTAATAGTTTGGAGGAAAGATAACACTTTAGTAATGCATGCAAAGATCCTAGAAGTTAGGAATTGATATTTACATGAGTGGAGTTCAGTTCAGTTTAATTCAATTCAGTTCAATTTAGTTTGGTTCAGTTATGGTTCAGTTATCTTCAGTTGCATGTAGTTAGTTTCAATTGAATTCTAGTTGACTTCAGTTGACCTGGAATGCATGACTAATGACTTGAGTTGCATGATAGATAACAGGTGATACATTTAGTTAAGTGGGGATGATCAATCATGCATCATGTTTGCATGAATTGATGGAGAGATATGTTTCAGTTAACAAAGATTGACTTGGACCCACCTTGGGTGCCCAAGTTGGCATCTTGGAGTTAACACCTTTTACATGAGAAGATATTTACAAGGCTGAGTTAAGTGGGCCCATTCTTGGGCACCAACTTTGAGGAGAAGCTTGGAAGATATTTTCTTGACCAATGATCAGTTAAGAGTTCAGTTTGGGGCACCTAAATTGAGGAGATATTGGATTTGACTTCTTATTACACATTGAAACTCTACTTGCAAAGAATAGGCATAGGTTTTTGAGAGGAAGCTTTGTGCTTTTTAATTGACAACTCTTTGGAGTTTTCAAGGCTCATTATTGTCTATTAATTGCAGCAAGTTGTTGAGTTTTTATCAGAGTTTATTGCAGGTTGTGAAGAAGAATTGTCAAAGGCAAAAGAAGCATCTCAAGGAAGGATTGATAAAGAATCATTGTAATCTTATTCTAAGGTTAAATAATACAAGAACTATTGATTCTAGTGGTGGAGCTTTTTCCTGAAAGGGTTTCTCCATGTATATGTTGTGTCAATTCTATTTTCTGGTCTTGTTCTTCTACAATCTTTTGTCTACTTCTACAATTGGTAATAATTGATCTAACTAGATAATCATCCACAAAGAATTTGTAACAAAGAGCACTTAATTAGATCTACAATCTCATAGTTTTACAAAGTATGAAGCTACAAAATTACCTCCATTTTCAGCATTTGGTATCCGAGCTAACAGTTGGGTAGAGTTTGGGATGCCTTTCTCTTAAAAATTTGAAGGTTTTTTTGTTGTAGTGGGAGCTTTTACTATTGTATTATTGCTGATTTTGTAAAAGAAGTGTGTTACAATGAGTTCTAATTCTCTTTTAGATATTGAAAGATTCAATGGATCTAGTTATGAGATGTGGAAACTAAAAATGGAGGATCACCTTGAAGAGAGAGATCAGTGGTTAGTTGTTTGTAATGAGACAAAGTCACCTACAACAATGTTAGATGAGGATTGGGATAAGATTGATAAGAAGGCAAGAGGGACAATAAGATTATGTCTTGTTGATGTTGTTCTCTTTAATGTTTTAGATGAAACTATCACATATAAACTGTGGAAGAGGATAGGTGATATCTATCAAACCAAGAGTCTTACTAATAAGTTGTATCTGAAAAGATAGTTGTATTCTTTAAAGATGAAAGATGGTGATTTTGTTGCACATCATTTAAATGCTTTTAATTTGATTCTAATTCAATTAGCATCTATAGATGTAAAGCTAGAAGATGAAGATAAATGCATTTTGTTACTTTGTTCTTTACCAGAATCTTGGGAAAATCTAATTGTTGCTATCAGTGGTAGTGGTGCAAATCCTAAGATGGACAATATAATTCCTACTCTCCTATCAAAGGAGATGAGGAGGAAGTCTAAAACGAGAACCCAAGATGCCTTGTTTGTAAGAGGTAGGCCTAAGGAAAAGGAATCTAAGGCAGACAAGAAAGGAAAGGGTAAGTCCAAAGGACGGTCTAAAACTCTTGGTAAGAGTAAGGTAAAGTGTTGGAATTGTGGAAAACTTGGACATGTAAAGAAGGATTATAAGAGCAAGAAAAAGAGTATTGATGCTTCTACAAAGAAATCCTTGGATGATAGTAATGATACATTGGTCATTTCCTCTAATACTGTTTGTGATAACTCTTGGCTTATTGATTTAGGTTGCTCCTATCATATGACTCATAACAAGGAGTGGTTCACTAAGTATACTGCATATGATGGAGGGAATGTATTCTTTGGAGATAATAAAACAACAAAGGTTGTTGGAAAAGGAGAGGTAAAGTTGTGTTTTAGTGATGGTAGGGTTAAGACCCTTAATGATGTTCTACATATTCCAGGACTTGCTAGAAATCTACTTTTTGTCTCTAAGTTCAATGATTCTGGAATGCATGTGACATTTGACAAAAGTGGTTGCAGATTGGTGAAAGGGAATATGGTGGTTGCTAAAGGATCTCAGATTGGGACTTTGTTTAAGCCAAATACCTCCAATTTGAATAAATTAGCCAATGTAACTGAAGCTAAAAATACATGTATGTTGTAGCACCATAGATTGGGCCACATTGGTGAAAAAGGTCTTAGGACCATTCTTAATAAGAAATTGGTTGATGGTATTCTTGATTATAATATTGGAAAAAATGATTTTTGTGAGCATTGTGTGTTTGGAAAGCAATCTAGATCTTCATTTCCTAGTGGAACAAATAAAACTAAAAGATTATTAGAGATTATTCATTCAAATGTAATGGGCCCTGTGAATATTGACTCTATTGGAAAATCTAGATATTATGTCACATTTATTGATGATGTCTCAAGATACACTTGGATCTATTTTATGCATAACAAATCTGATGTATTCAATAAGTTTAAAGAATTTAAGGCTTTGGTTGAGAAACAATCAGATCATAAGATAAAAGTGTTGAGATCAGATAATGGTGGTGAAGATTGTTCTAGGGAATTTGATGATAATTGTAAGCATGAAAGAATTGTGAGACAGAAAACCACTCCATAAACACCTCAACAAAATAGAGTAATAGAAAGGATGAACCGAACCTTAATGGAAAGAGCTAGGAGTATGTTAAGAAGTGCTATGCTAGACCGGTGCCTTTGGGCCAAGGCTGTAAGCTCTTCTTGTTATTTAATCAATAGATCTCCTAGTTCATCTATTGAAGATAAAACTCCTTATGAAATGTGGTTAGGTAGGAAACCTAGTGTTGCACATTTAAGGATCTTTGGTTGTGAGGATTTTGTTCATGTTCCTAATGAAAAGCAGTCTAAGTTGGATCCAAAAGCACAAAAATGCATATTCATAGGTTATGGTGAAAATGCAAAAGGTTACAAGCTTTGGAATCCTCTAACCCGAAAAATTTATTTATCTAGAGATGTGATTTTCAAGGAATTTAGAGCTAATTCAGGAGAATAACAACCAAAGGAGAAGGATACTTCTCGAATAGTGTATTTTGAGATAAATATTGAGAAGCAAGAAGATACACATGTTGAAGAACAATTGGGTGGATTGCATGAGGAGAGTTCACAAAGTTCTTTTGAGATAGAATATGCTCATGATGAGCATATTGAGGAACAAGAAGAAACCCCTTTGAGAAGATCCACAAGACAACGAAATCCTGTTGACAGGTATAGCCCACCTAATTTTCGTTGTATATTTGCTTTGATGAGTACTAATGATGAACCTAGATCTTACAAGGAAGCTTTGTCTTCAGATGAGAACAATCTTTGGTCACAAGTTATGCATGAGGAAATGGAATCCTTGGATACTTGCGACACATGGGATCTTGAGAGTTTTCCCAAAGGAATAAAGGCCATTGGTTGTAAATGGATCTTTAAAAATAAAATTGGAGCATATGGTAATCTCGAAAGGTACAAGGCTAGATTAGTAGCCAAGGGCTACTCCCAAAGAGAGGGAGTTGACTTTAATGAAATCTTCTCTCTTGTTGCTAAATTAACTTCTATTAGATTATTTTTATCTATTGCTATTGCTTATGATTTTGAGATAGAGAAAATGGATGTGAAAACTGCTTTCTTGTATGGGAATCTTGATGAGGAGATTTATATTAGGAAACCTGATAGTTTTGTTGTAAAAGGAAAAGAAGAATTGGTTTGCAGGTTAAAGAGATATTTATATGGATTGAAATAGTCACCAAGAATGTGGTACCAGAAGTTTGATGCTTTTGCATTGAAAATTGGTTATGTTAGGAGTGAGGAAGATCATTGTGTTTACATAAAAGTTATTGATGATCAGCTTTTAATTATTATCTTGTATGTTGATGATATGTTGTTTATTGGTAACATCAAGGTAATGATCAAAGAATTGAAAGCACGAATCTCTAGCACATTTGAGATGAAAGGTTTAGGGGCTACAAAATATATCCTTGGTATGGAGATCAACAGAGATAGAGGTAACATAAAGCTTTGCTTAATTCAAAGCAATTATATTGATACTATTTTGAAATAGTTTAACATGCAGGAGAGTAAACCAATTATTATTCCTTTACCAGTTGGCACAAAGTTAAGTTTAGACATTGGTCCTAAATCTGATTTTTATCATGAGGAAATGTCTAAAATTTCATATGCTAGTGCAATTGGTAGTTTAATGTATGTAATGGTCTGTAGGAGACCAAATATAGCCCAAGCAGTGGGAGTTCTAAGTAGGTTTATGTCTAACCCTAGTAAAGAACATTGGACTTATGTTAAGAAGGTGTTTAGATATTTATGAGGTACTTTTGATTGTTGTTTGGTTTGTCATGGTGCTAATGATATTGATATTATGCACAGATCATTGGACATACAGGGTTTTGTTGATTCAGATTGGGCAGGAGACCTGGACAGTTGGAGGTTGACAAGTGGCTATGTGTTTACTTTGTTTGGAGCTGCAGTTAGTTGCATGAGTAAGAGGCAGCCCACAATTGCTTTTTCCACCACATAAGTAGAGTACATGGTTGCTACACATGCCTCTAAAGAGGTAATTTGGTTATACAAACTTGGGAAAGGTATTGGTTTTAATTACAATCAAATTAAAGTTGAATGTGATTGTCAAAGTGTTATTTGTTTAGCCAAAAATCCTATGTATCATGCTCGTACTAAGCAAGTTGATGTTCAGTATCACTTTGTGTGAGAAATGGTTGAGAGTGGGAAGGTATTGATTGAGAAAGTTGACACTTTGAACAATGCAACATATTATCTTACGAAACCAGTTCCTATAGATAAGTTCTCATGGTGTAGGAAGGCCATTGGCCTTGAGTCTTGTACTTTTTATAATAATGATTTCTTGTTTAGAATAATTGTAATGTATAATTTCAAGTGGGAGAATGTTGGGAATAGGAATTCCATTTAATTGCAATCCTAAACATATTTCATGAATCTCATAAGTCCTTGGAAAGTGTTCCCCAACACTAGGATTAGAAAGAGATTAAATTCGAATGAAATGAACATGTAAATTGAAATTTTTAATTAATTCAAAATGATAGGAACATGTGGGGATGCCCAAGAAGATCTCCTACAAAATAGGAGCACATGGGGTGCTCACATGGAAGGTGAAACCCACCTTGAGTTCAGTTAACTGTTTGGAGGAAAGATAACACTTCAGTAATGCATGTAAAGATCCTAGAAGTTAGGAATTGATATTTACATGAGTGGAGTTTAGTTCTGTTTAGTTCAGTATCAGTTCAATTCAGTTTAGTTATGGTTCAATTATCTTCAATTGCATGTAGTTAGTTTTAGTTGAATGCTAGTTGACTTTAGTTTACTTGGAATGCATGACTAATGACTTGAGTTTCATGACAGATAACATGTGATACATTCAGTTAAGTGAGGATGATCAATCATGCATCATGTTTGCATGAATTGATGGAGAGATATGTTTCAGTTAACAAAGATTGACTTGGACCCACCTTGGGCGCTCAAGTTGGCATCTTGGAGTTAACACCTTTTGCATGAAAAGATATTTACAAGGTTGCGTTAAGTGGGCCCATTCTTGGGAACCAACTTTGAGGAGAAGCTTGGAAGATATTTTCTTGACCAACGATCAGTTAGGAGTTCAGTTTGGGGTGCCTAAATTGAGGAGATATTGGATTTGACTTCTTGTTACACATTGAAACTCTACTTGCAAAGAATAGGCATAGGTTTTTTAAAGGAAGCTTTGTGCTTTGTAATTGACAACTCTTTGGAGTTTTCAAGGCTCATTATTGTCTATTAATTATAGAAGTTGAGAAATCCAACTTCATAGAACTTGAAGATCACCTGCATGCAAATAACCTGTCATAGAAAGGAAGAGATGGAGACAAAAAAGCAAAGGGTGCTCTAAAATCTCAAGATGCATTAATCAAAGAATGAATAAAAATATAATGAGATCAATCCTTATGAAGCAGATCAAGAAACCCTAAAGTGTAACCTAAAAGGGAGTTCTTAGAAGAATAATTATTAAATGCTTACAAAATGCAAACTAAGTTAATCTTAAGAGAAATATAAAAGGTAACTTAATTAAAATAATTAAGTAATAAACCTTTTACTCTAACACTCCCCTTAAGATGAACTTAGGGAGTAGCTACAAACTGAATGCATGAAAGCAATGCAACTACAAGCTAGAAAGCAAACTTGGGTCCCAACAACTAGGCCCAATGAGGTATCCAAGTACAAAAGTAAATGATCTCTCACAAGAGGAGAAAAGGAAAAAACCTCGTGGGAAAAACTCCTCTCCAAAAGGGAGAAACACAAGACATGAAGAACATCACTGAAGCAGGAAGAAGCTGCAAACAACTGTCAAAAGATGACTGCTATGGTGTCGAAGAACCTCCTCTAAAGATAGGATGATCAGGATCAAGAAGACAACAATCTACATGAGTGCCCCCAACGACACTACTCGAACAACAATCAAAAATACAAATGTCACATGATTTTGTATGAGTGACCCCAATGACACTACTCAACCACTAAAAGTTGAAAATACAGGTGCCAATAGTTTGAAGAACACTGATCAACTAAGGATGGAAGATTCCTTCCAAGGTGAAACCAAGGAAGCATTAGCACGAACAATATAATAACCCCCATAATGTTGACTGGGAGAGCCTGACAGATCCACTGAAATGTTGTGTAACACCTTGTAGTGCATGAAGGAGAAGAAACAACATTTGAAAGTGCACAAGAAAGCACCTGCAACTAAAAAAGTAGTGTGCAAAAAAAAGCACACATGCATGAGGCTAGAATCATATGGATCCACTGTTGTCATGGAGGGACACTCATTGGACAAAGGTGTGATGGAAAAAACAAAGGCACTACACAACCCCCCATGGCACTTTATAATACAGTGCGAGTACAAAACATGACACAACCTTATGTGCAAAATCCCCCAAAATACATGTACAATAGTGTGGCACTTTATCTCAATGCATTTACATAGAAATTGCTTACAAATGATGCTCATAATGCCCACAAAGGACAAAATATTGGAAATACATAAAGAACAGCCAAAAACGAAGCATCCCATGTAAATGAGAAGTTCCCGGGAGCTAATATGTCCAGGTAATTCACCAAAATGTGAAAACACAAAAAACTAAATAATGTTTACCTAGAGCAAAATTTGGAAAAATTACATCGATGGAACTGAAGAACTCTGAAAGACGGTTCCAATGTCACTGAGATCATGAAAAACGGAGAAATTGGTCAAAAATTACGAGCTCGGGACTGAAAATAGCTCCTCTAACTTCAATAGGCTATAAAATGCTCCAGCAGTAGAAACAGGTGATGAAACCCACACCACTGGAAAATTGACAAAATCAGCTTTTTGACAATATCTCGTTTGCCAAAATATGATATTGTATGCCCCAAATACGGCCAAAAGAAAAAAAAACTCCCTAGAGGCCAAAGGAGGGGGTCAAAGGGGCCATGCAAGTTGACCGTACCACTGACGTCAGTGAAATATTATGAGAATATTCCACAGATGCCGAAAAAAAATATTTCGCCACCTAAAAAAAAATCTTCCTCCAAAAAAAAATCTGGCCCTATTCAAAAAAGCATGTCGACAAAATATTCCAGATGATTTTCTCACCCAAACAAAGTTGACACTGCTAGAAATTTGTTGGACGCCCGAAATAAAGAAGCCTGCTGAAAAACGCAGATGCCGGGGAGATGGAATAGCCGCTAGTTTGGAAGAAGAGGTCACTGACAGACAAGAGGGGCCCGCAGGGCCTACCACAGGTAGGTACCCTGCGGTACCTTCACATTAATGCGCCCCCCAAAACAAAAAATCTACCTAGCTTTGTAAAAAATCTTTTTAATATATATTTTTTAATGATTTTTTTAATAAATTTCAGAAAGGAAATTTATAAAAAAAATATTTCGACCTGAGAATTTTTATTGCAAATTTTTTTTATCCACATGCACAGGAGTTCGTACAGGGGCCGTATGGGCCCCTGTGCAAAAAAAAATTGCCTCTTGGATCAACTGTGTCCAAAATGGACGAATGAATAGTCGTCTCTGGGATTTTGAGCCGCTACAGACTCAATGGCGAGGTTCGCTTGGACTCAAAAATATTCGATCAAACAAGTATGCCCTGGATCAAAAAAGACAAACCCCAAACCATTGAAGCTCCAAAAATCCTTCAAAACGCGAACAAGAAGCAGTAGGTTCGGAGCCCTGATACCATGTAGAAGTTGAGAAAGCCAACTTCACAAAACCCAAAGATCACCTGCATGCAAATAACTTGTCACAGAAAGGAAGAGATGGAGACAAAAAAGTAAAGGGTGCTCTGAAAGCTCAAGATGCATTAATTAGAGAATGAATATAAATACAATGAGATAAATCCTTATGAAGGAGATCAAGAAACCCTAAAGTGTAACCTAAAAGGGAGCATTTAATAATTAGAATAATTATTAAATGCCTACAAAATGCAAAGTAAGTTAATCTTAAGAGAAATATAAAAGGTAACTTAATTAAAATAATTAAGTAATAAACCTTTTACTCTAACATTAATTGCAACAAGTTGAAGAGAGTTTTTATTAGAGTTTGTTGCAAGTTGTGAAGAGAATTGTTGAAGGAAAAAGAAGCATCTCAAGCAAGGATTGATAAAGAATTATTAATCTTATTCTAAGGTTAAATAATACAAGCACTATTGATTTTGGTGGTGGATTTTTTTCCTTAAAGGGTTTCTCCACGTATATGTTGTGTCACTTGTATTTTTTGGTCTTATTCTTCTACAATCTTCTGTCTACTTCTACAAATGGTAATAATTGATCTAACCAGATAATCATCTACAAAGAATTTGTAACTAAGAACACTTAATTAGATCTACAATCTCATAGTTTTACAAAATATTAAGCTACATAATTACCTCCATTTTCAACAATTATGTAATATTTTTCCAACATTTTGGTGTGTTAGATTATAGTATCATATATTTATTATAGTTAAAAATCAAATTACTCTTGGTTTATGTGATCTTAACCTAGTTGACATAATTCTAGCCTATTAGAGAATGAAATTTAAGGATTTATGTGAAAATAAACTTATCAAATGTTGTATGTTTGATTTATGCACTAGATAATGAGAACAAATTCCTAACCTTTCCTTCTCTTACCATCATTGAAAGAAAGATGTTATCTCTACCTCTCCTTAATTGTATGTGTATTCTTGAAAGAAGAAATCAACTTATTTTATAAGAAGTAAATTTTGAGATTGTTGCTTCTTATTTAATTTATCATTTAAATTAATTGTTAAATTCATAAATATATTCTCGATCATATTAATCTCTACCTGGGTACTACCATAATAGTGTGTCTCACTTTTGGGACATACTGGTTTTTGCCTGAAATCACTATTTTTAGAAAAAATAATTATTTTATCCTTGATAGGTTCCATCTAAAGGGTTTTAATTAAAGAGGGATAGATATTACCCCCTTAGATCAAACCCCCTTGGATAGAACCCCTCTAGTATTAAATCGTACCCACAATGGAGTCTCCTTCACACCTATCAAAATGCTAGAAAAAGAACACATTTTCTTTACCTTTTGATGGATTAAATAATTTCATTTAGAAATTATCTTTTTCAAGATTGTAGCCCTTAAAACGAGCTTTCCAACAAGTATAGTTTTCATATGTTTTTAAATTATCTTGTATTTATTTTTTATTTTTTACTAAACATAGGTTTTTCTCTAAACATCAAGCTCTTTATTCTACAGAGGTGGAAAAATAGTAAACCATCATAAAAAAATTCAAAAAATATCGTTTTCCTAGGTATTGATGTCCTTGTTTCACTAAAAAAAAGAAAAATTGGATTTTGATCTATATACACAACAAGTTAGGTTGTACGACACACATGCATGTCCAAATTATAGTTACAATGACTTCAAAAATTAATTAAAAAATGTATATGTAACAAAAAATTATAAAAAATATATCCTTTCCCTGTATATTGATGTTGAGAATCTATATTTCAAAAATTATAATTTATCCTTTATAGAAAGAAAGTTATGTTGTACGACACAAACTTTACTTTCTGAAAATGTTGTTTTTTGTTTAAAACTAGTTATCAAAGGATATGTTGAAAGAATCATGATTTATTTCAAATTTAAAAAATATATATATATTTAAAATATACACACAAATTACCACAAATCACTAATTTGCATCATCTTCAAATTCGTAACAATTTAGCTATTATAGATCTTAGAAGATGAAGATTCAGTTAAAAATATTGATGTAAATGTCCATCTTGGGAAAAAAGTGAGACACACTATTGTGATTTCACCCACCCTTATCTAATGATTGATTTAAGAAAGGATAGTATAAACATATGGTTTTTTTAACTTTTGAAATTGAAGAAAAAAGAAAGAAAACATTTATTATAATTTATTTGACTATTTTGCTTATCAAGGTAGTTTATTACATTCTTATTTAGTTGGTTATGCTATATAGTTTAATGCTTTATCGTCCTTGGTAAATTATTGAAAGGAAGGAAAGTGTGCAAAAGAAGCTTCCTACACCAATCTATGCAAAGAAGATAGTACAAAATTTTCTAATACCTCAACAATTACAATTTGAAATGCACATTTAATAACACATAAAGAGATAATTTAATAGAATAACACAAAACACAACATACGCATGGGGAAAACCATTTCAGGAGTAAAACCCCACACTCCAAAACACAATCTGATGTATTATAAATAAATAGAGTTTATAATACAATGTAGAGCTATGTTCTTGCAAGAGTCTTCACACTTTAACATGATTTTGAAGTAATTTCAGCAACAAAGCAGTACTTGTGAAAATAATCAAATTATCTCCAAAATACAAATGCTTAATATGTAGTGTGGAAAACACAAGTTCATTGTGGTTCACTATGCATTCACTAGTCTATGTGAGTGGTGAAAAAAACTTTGTTGCTTCTGGAAGTGGTGAACTTGCCTCAGAGACTTGTACAATGCATTTCTATTTGTACTCACCAAATGAATTTGTCTCTTGATGATTATGTAATATTTTTCCAATATTTTAGTGTGCTAGATTATAGCATCATGTATTTATTATAGTTGAAAATTAAATTACTCTTGGTTTATGTGATCTTACCCTAGTTGACATAATTCTAGCCTATTAGAGAATAAAAATTGAGGATTTATGTGAAAATAATCCTATCATTATATGTTTTATTTATGCACTAAAGAATGGAAATAAATTTCTAACCTTTTCTTCTCTTTCCATTATTGAAAGAAAGATGTTATCTCTACATCTCCTTAGTTGTATGTGTATGCTTGAAAGAAGAAGAAATTGACTTATTTTATAAGAAGTAAATGGCAAGATTGTTCCTTCTTATTGAATTTATCATTGAAATTAATTGTTAAATTCATAAATGTATTCTCTATTCAATATTAATCTCTACTCTTATAAAATGATTGATTTAAGAAAGGAGTGTAAAATTATGGTTTTTTAACTTTTGATTGTAAATAAAAAAGAAAGAAAAGAATTATTATAATTTTATTTGGTTATCTTGCTTATCAAGGTAGTTTTATTACATTCTTATATCTTATAGTTGGCTATGCTATATAGTTTAATGAATTATTGTCCTTGGTAAATTATTGAAAGGAGGTCAAGTGTGCAAAAGAAGCTTCCTACACCAAACTATGAAAAGGAGATAATGCAAAAATTTCTAACACCTTAACAATTATAGTTTCAAATGCACATTTAATAACACATAAAGAGATAATTTAATAGAATAACATATAACACAACATGCATGCATGGGGAAAACCCTTTTGAGAGTAAAACTCCACACTCCAAAACACAACCCAATATATTATCGGTAAATAGAGTTTACAATACAATTGTAGAGTTATGCTCTTATAGGTCTTCACACTATAACATGATTATGGAGTAATTTTAGCAGCATAATGACCTACCTGTGAAAACAACCAAATTATAACTCCAAAATACAAGTGATTGATATATATGAGTTTCCAATGCATAAAATGGATGCTTCCAAAATGGTATGCCCATAACTGAAGATGTGCAAGAAAGGCACCAAAAATTAGCTACACATGCAAAATAGAAACTTTTCAATTGTCATCGCAACTACACATGCAAAATTGCAACTTGTCAAATATGGACTTCACCTCCAAGGAATCCACTTAACATACCACTCACACATTTCAAGGAATGTGCCTATATGCACAACTCCACATGTAATGAAAACTTTCAAACTTGAATCCTCCTCAAAAATAGAATTTGTCACTAGTAATTGGCAATCTAACATGAGTTAAGTATCAACTATGAATCTAGTCAACTCAAACAAAGTGGGATGCCTACCTCCTAAACAGTAGGAACCATGTCACTCATGTCACTTCACATGTCGGATGCCAACTCAAAGTGATACCCCCACAAACGACATCATTGGGTACACATATAATTGAATTGCATGGGTAAATTATCAACATAATAACAACAATAATAATTAAATAATTGATTCTATGGAATTCAACATTGAGACACCTTATTCCTAATAATTATCACCTTGGAAGGTGCATCCCTATCATATAAACAAAAAACCAGAGGAGAGGTTATCATTATGATGCTACCTCCCTTAGGTGTCCTTTGTGTAGACATCATTCATCTCTTAGGAAGCTTTCACAATGTAGAGAGTGTTTCATGGGGATATGAGCCATTCATCCTTTCATTTTATTCATATCTTCATCTCCCATTCATGTTTCCACCATGCATATTTTTTACATGGTAGTAATGCATATGTTTACATGATGCATTACCATTATGTAGTGCTTTGAGTTTCAAAAACTGCTAATCTTTTTATATAATTTTTCCATGTTGGATTTTTAGGCACTACATATTAAGTGGCATGGGTGGTTAAGGTAGCATCTCTAGGATGTATATTTTCAAATTAATCTAGCCTTGTCTAGTCTCTCTATCTTTCAACCTAGAATTTGTAGTTTTGTTAGGTAAATGTGATATTTTATTGTCAATCTACTCCCACCATATTACGAATATGGAAATGTGATCCTTATATACTAAAGAAAAAAGTAGCATTCACTCTAGATATTATAGTTGGTTCTTGAATTTCATCTTCTATCTCACCACATGTTGTCCCTAAACCTTCACTCGCACCTTAGTTCTCATCCTCGAGTTTCCTCCATTGAGAAACTTGTCATTATTGAAGTGATCAACCTCTTCCATAATGATTCTCTCACCATTGGGGTGATCCTTTATCTTAGAATTCATCATAATGATAAACCCTCATCTTTATGTCCACCCTCAAAGTAGCTAATCCAATCTAGTTGATCCTCTATCTCACAATTCATTATGATAATAAATTCTCATCTTCATGTCCACCATCTAATAAACAAATATAATCTATCTTCAAGGATGCCCTTATTTTATTGATCTCAATTTTGTATTACAAGTAGCTCAATATCATTATTATTCTACCCAATTCATATGTTATTGGGGTTTCTTGTTTGCTTATGGGATTTATTCTTAATAACCTCTATATCTTCTCTCTTTTCATTATTATAGTAGATATCTAGAGACTATTAATAATTCCTCCTTATTACCAATTTAACAACCTATTCTTGCAAGAATGGAACCATATGATGTACCTTAACTAATTATTTTACAATAATTACATGAACAATAAAAAATATTGACACATTGGATGGAACTAATTATTTCATTCATATACATTTATGTTTCAAATGATTACAAATATATTCTTCCCAATATATTGAATCATTTTAAATTTATAAATTTTATCTACTATAAATATATATACCCAAAATATTGAAATTCCTAGAAAGCTTAAATCCTCCAACTTAAAGTGCAAATATAACCTTCATATGAAGCTACCCTCAAGAATTCAAAGGGTTCTCATCCTCCATACTTTTAGAAACTAATAGATTTTATCCACTAATCTTTAGAACCCTAGGTTTTTGTCCTCGAATCTAATAGATGAACATAAGTGTTCAAATTAGGGTTACAGTTTGTTTATAGATTAGCAAACAATGTAAACTAATGAAGCTATTTGAATTAAATATAGATAGAAGGCCTAGTTGGCGCCTACACATGGTAATACATTTAAATTTTCCCCTCCATCTCATAACATTAATTTGAGTCCAATGATGGTGTCCAGATTCATGCAAGGTGGTATGTAAGGTTTTTAGTTTGAATAACAAGGGTTTAAAGATTTTCATGTTAAAGGGAGCATTTACAAGAGGTGTCCAGGAATCTAGATTGAATATGTTATTCAAAAATTTTCCCTTGGCACATTGGCATTAATATTTATGAAGGTTCAAAGCTAGGGGTTTGGGGAATTGGATGCAAGGATGCTAGGATGCAAAGGGAAACAAAGGTACTTGAGCCCAAAAAGAAGTACATTAACAATAGGGATCAACATTCATAGATAATAGTGGGGATTGATATTTTGAGACACTTGATGCAAGGAGTAGGGATTGTGATTTGGATACACTCAATGTAGGAAGGAATAGGGGTTGAGATTCAAAGATACCCAATGTAGAAAGGAGTGGGATCAATATTTAAAGGCACCCAATGCAAGAAGGAGTGGGTGTTGGAAACTGATAATACCCAATGCAAGGAGTGATGATTGGAAGAAGAAGTAGGCATTGAGATTTGGCAATACCCGATGTAGGAAGGATTAGGGATGGAAATTCAATGATACTTGATGTAGGAGGGAGTATGGATCAAAATATGAGAGAATGGGATACAAAGCACCATATAGAAACATGAAATAGAAAGGTCTAGAGTCATAAATAATAAGGGAACAAGAGTTCATTGATAAAAAAAAATTGGAATAATTGAGTTTGGTAGGGATTGGGGATCAAGGACATGAAATACCCAATACTAGAATGATGAAGGGAAAAATTGATAGTTCAGTAGGATGGTGGAGTTTAATGTTCCAAGATGCCACATACCATTTAGGTATGTTGGTATAGAAAGTTTGAAATTATGAAATATATTAGAAGTTAGGACTCGAGGATACCTAATAGCATGGCGATTGGAATGACCATCTCATTCAAAGGGAGTGCAAGGAGGGAAATGAAACTCCAAAATACTATGGGATAGAAGGGAGTGGGGTCGCATGGGGGAAAAATGAAAGGATTTCCAACATAGAAAATTCTAAAGGTCCAAAACATAGAGCACTAAGGGATTTGGGAATTGAGGGAAATGGAGGAAAAGGGATACTAACATGAGAAAGTTTGAAATTATGATGTGTAATAAAATTGAGAGTTCAAGGAATTAGGAACTACAGGAAAGGGTAATAAGGTAAGAAAAACTAGAAACCTATAGAAGGAAAATAATCAATAAATTGGAGGAACAAGTTATGAAGGAAATGCATGTTAGCACAAAAAAGAATTTGGTATCCCATCCAAGGCTAGAAATTGAACCAAACACCCTTAAAATTAACTTGATAAAAAAGGGACATTACAAGTCCGCCTTCCAAAAATTTCTTGCCCTCAAGCAATACAAATTTGAATGTATCCTATGTAGCCTAACCAATTCCTTGAAAAATAATTCTACCACTTGATGTACTTTGAATTCTAAAAAAATAGAAAAAAAGGTGCATACTTATTATTTTCTTCAAGAAAACTTGTGATGAGATATTTTCCCATCCTTTATCGAGAATAGGAAATGGCTAAAGTGAACTTGCAGGAAAGACATGTTCTTTAATCTAATGATAGGTGGTGCACTCCCTAATGTGCTTGAGAATATCTTTCTCTAAAATTTTCCATGAGAATCTCTCTCCTATTTTCCTAAAAATATTGTAGGACCCTAGGTACCCTACTAGTGATGCATTGTGTAAATCTCCCAAGGTCTTCTCATCCATTTAAAATACAAGGCTATATAGATTATATTTTTGTATAGAGGTAGGTCATGCACCACTAAAAGTATACCACCTTCTATACTCTTATCTAGGATGTTAGTAGAACATGTATTCTTATCATATTGTGCCATAATAGGAACCTCATAAAAGATAAAATGGACATACATGAAATAGGGAGTGGGCACCCTATAAATATTATCATGTACTTCAAAATCATGGATGTAGAGACTACTTGCCCTTTTTTTTTGTTGATCATTCAAGTCATGTTAACTCAAGAAGAACTTCAAGATATTACATTTTGCCTCAATGACAGAACTACCACAAACTAGGTGTTGTGTAAGCTTTTTAAAAACAATTATGATGGTATGAATATCCTTTTCATAAATAGAGAAACCATTTTCTAAATCTTTTGAATTTTTGTTCTCCATTGCCAAGGGGTTCTCATTTTGCATTATAATAACTCCAACTTCTTCTCTTGAAATATTATGTTTTACAACAAAAGGTTATATTACATATGGAGTAGTAAATATAAAGCACAAGCTAGTTACCTCATTAAGCTTATCAAAAGCTTCTTGAGATATGTTCATCCATGCATAAGATCCTTTCTTTGTTATGATAGTTAAGGGTGTTGATAGCTATGAAAATACCTTAATAAAACCTTTTGTTGTGGTTTCTATATAGACCAAATATTCCTCTTGAAGGTGTTATAGTTGTAAGGATGGAAAATCTAGAATGGCTTGAGCCATTATTGATCCATTGCAAGCATGCCTCGAGTACTAATGACATGTCCCAAGTATAAAATTTATGAGCCCAAACTCATATTTAGATTCTATTGTAAATAGAGCTTATTACTCTAAAATTATAAGGATCAAATATATGTGCCTTAGATGATCCTCCCATGTTTTGATACACATAAAAATTATCAAAATAAATTGTCTCAACTAGCCATTGAATATCTAATTCATTGCATATCAAAAAAAGGCCAATGCATTAGTCAAACCAAATGGTATGACGATGAATTCAAAATATCGAAAATGAAATCTATATGTTATCTTGTGCATATGATCATCCTACATATGGATTTTATGGTAGATTTATCTCAAATCAATTTTTGAGTAGTAAATTGCCTCATACAACTCGGCAATGAACTTGTTGATCCTAGGAAGAGGGTATATGTTTATCTTTGCATACATTGCTTTATAGTTAATAAACATCCCCATGATGCCATATTCATCCTTCTTGAGGATCACTAAAGAAGCAAATGGGCTAGAGTTGATATGTCCTATTTTAAACAACTCCTTGATAACCTTCTCAATTTATTCTTTATACATCTTTATATGGTGGTAAGGAATGATTATGACATGCTTACATCTTGGTTCCAAATATATGACGCATTGAAATACTCTATTGGTTAAAATTATTAGAGGCATATTATTGAACACCATACTATGTTGGCCTAATATTTTGAATATCAAAATAAATACTAGGATGCTTGCCATAAAATGTACTAGTGTACATGCCCTCTATCACCAAGTTTCTTTTTTCTCAAGAAACTTGTCCTTTGTAGAAATCATTATAGCTATGACTACCTTTAGCAATCCATTAGAGATAATTCTAATCACCACACATTTTTCTTTAGATTTAAATTTTAGCTCCATGGACTTATGATTTTGTGAAAACTCACCAAAAGGATGTGCCCTTATACGACCATAACCATGTTCATTTTCCAACATAGAATTCATTGCATACCTCATGTTCCCCCATTGCTAAATTGAGTTGTATGTTTATCCTAGTACATGAAATAATGAATCTATCAACAATAATGATATTGACCAGATAAAAAAATTAGCCTAAGTTGTACACTTCATAATATTTTATATTTTGATTATTGTGGTTATATTACAAATATCATTGCCAAGACCTCACACAATCATGCATGAGAAATTTTGGACTTTGTGGTGCATGTTTTTGAAATCTGCAAAAGACTAAGCTTCATACAAGGTTAGTAAATTACAAATTCTTCAAACATGACCCTATGAAATACCTTGTGAATGCTTCCAAATGCAACAAATAATAATAGAAAGACTAAAACATTATGAAAAAAAAGCAAGTTACCTATTCCATAGTGGATTGGTGTCACATGTGCTAGTGACCCTTTCCCAACCCTTGATCAAAGCTCAAGATGATAAAATGCAAATGGAGATGATGGAGTGAAATGGACAAGATCAAATCTCAAATGAAGAGAGTAACCTTGCATAAAATTGTGGATGTTGTGAAGGGTTTGAAGGCCCTATTTTATAGATTTTCTTGATGATAGATTGGCCAAGATGGTGAATGTGGGACTAAAGATCCTCCAATGAGAAGATGACACTTGTCAAATGATGAGTGGTCAATGGTTGTGCAAGATTTGGGAAGAGTGCCCATGAGAGGGAGAATTTGAATTCAAATTTTCCAATAAATGTTGAGTTTGACTTTGGAAGGGGACATGTAAGAGGCATGTAAGGCCTCATAAATGCTTTGTTGGGTGTACATGTCCACTTGGGGGGAGATTCAAACTTGGAGAATATTCTTCCTTTATGCCAAGTTGAAAATAAAGATTTTGATAAATCAAATAAATGCAATTTCATGTGCAAGTGGCCAAATCTAGAGAATGCAAGTGGGATGAGATTAGCCTTAGATTTAATCAGGATTAATTAGCTAGGATGATGATTAGGCTGATTTGACCAATTTGACTTGATTTAGGGATTTAAATCAAATCAAAGGGAGATGAATGATGATCTGAGATTTAATTAAATAAATGATTGATTTATTTAATCAAAGAGATGATGATAGGATAAAGTTTGATTTATTTGATTTAAGTTGATGAATTTACCTTGATGAATGGATGAGTGTGATTTTGATCAAATGCATAATGTTAATTTTGCGTGTCTACATTTTTCCCCTCTTTGAAGCAATGTACTTGTTGCGTTGGTTCAAAGAATAAACTTGCTGCGATCGAAATTTAAAAATTTTCTGATTTTTCGGATGCCCCAGCGGAAAGAAGTACATTGGTACATTGCCCCCTCGAGAGATCGAGCAAAAGATTCAATTTGAGGGTCGATCTCGCGATAAAGAGGTTCAAAATGGATGGTTATGGATGACGATGCAAATGAGATGATTTTAAGATGCTTAGAATAACAAATCTATATTATCCTAAACAACTTAAATAATGATATGATATGAGATGGATGGGATTGATGATGTGATATGCTGTGATTATGCAATGGATGAGTTATGAGATGCTTAGACTAACAGATCTATATTATGATGATGATTATGCAATGCATGTGAAATGATTCATGTTTCCTATGATGTATGATATGAATGATATGTGGTATGCTGACGGTTTGTAGATGCAGGATGGATGGATGATGGATGCATGACAGATGCATGATGTTAGCGTGGAAATCAGATATGACAAGAGGATCCAACAAGTCCATGATTGGTCGAGACTTTATTAGAGATGATGATGATAGATGATGATGCTGATTTGCTTATCAAGGATTGGGATTTTCAAAGGGTCACTTACTTTATGTTTGATAACACACCTAAGCACGATGCATCAAGGTATAAAGGACCAGGATGGCGTTGTACTTAGTGTGATGGACTTTGACTCGACAAATAGATAGGAGTATTCTTGTTCATACCGACATTACCAAAAACCTTGCTAGATGCACTTTAGAAGTCTCAAACATCTCAAACCAAAACACGGAAAGGTATAACCAATCAACGCAATAGTCAACAAGGTATCCAAACATCCTCCATACATATCTAACAAAGCAAGTATTCGCCAAGTTATTTTACAAGAACGTCCAACAAGCACAACAGACAAAAGAATAATGATCGTTGCCCCATTCCTATCTCTCTAAATCCTTCGTTCGGATATCATCGAGAGGTCCTTGGATTGAGCGCAATAAGATAAGTCAAAAGAAAAAGACCAAGTACACAAACAAGTTGATGTTCTTCAATACCGCTAACCAAAAGGGAATGTGCTTTTAAGGATAAGAACCGAAACTTATTGCCAAAAGATAATGCCCATTGTAGGAAGGATACATCCTAGGACATGTTAGTGGATGGCGGCACGTCATTTCGTTTATCCAAAATGTTCTTTCTGATAAAAAATGTCCCTTGTAGGAAGGATTCATCCTACGACATGATGTTATCAGATGATTGATATGAGACTATTTGGATGATGGACTATCGACAAAAAGACTTAACCAACTTGTTTACGTACTGACTAAGACTTGAGACTTGACGCTTTTGAGTTTTACTTTTAACCTGCTAGACTTGCTTCTAACTGTTTCACCAAAGGTTGAGGATGACGATCAGTTTATTATGAATGGTGTTTATTGCGGGTGCAAGCGAGATGAGGTGGATGGATTTTTTTAAAATATTTGGATGTTTTTGGAGTTTTGCAATGTTTTGAGGCTATTTTTTGGTATTTTTTTGAGATTTTACAAATGTTTTGATTTTTTAGTTTTCCAATGTTTTTGGGATTTTCTGATATTTTGACCGAGAGACTAACCTAAAGACCTATCATAGGGGCCTCGGGGGCTGATCGACAGATTAGCCTTACCTACGTTATACACGCAGAGACCACGTAGTTCGACTGACGACTTGACCGATTTACAAATGAAGATATACATGATGCGATGTCAGTTTATTATGACAGACTCCTATAGGACTAGCCTAAATGTCTCGGGGGATGATCAAAGATCAACCTTGCCTACGTTCAAGCTCAGAGATGACGTAGTTCGACAAGATGACCTTGTTTTTGGATTTTGAATGACTTTTTGACCTGTTTTTGGAATTTGATATGTTTTGAATGTTTTTGGATTTTTTGATTTTCTGATGTTTTTGGATTTTCTGATTTTGAGGACTTTAAGACCATACACGAATCCGATCCGATGAGAACGTG
>VDFB02301716.1:173113-192533 GCA_007258455.2 Sequoia sempervirens | reverse complement strand
GAGCCAACTGCGTGATTATGGCATTTAACCAAAACCCTCAATTATATCTCGGCTGGAAATACTCTTGGCTTTAGAGTGTTACTGGTTGAGTCGTCGCTTGGGTGAGTACTTTTTCCCCAAGGCAGGCCCTCTAAGATAAACAAAAGCAAGCAAAGACACAATCCATAACTCGATCGATCTTTGATGGCACAAAGAAAGAGAATGTACGCGAAAATGCCCCTACTCACACTCGCACAAGATGTTCAATTTTTTAAGCCCAAATTGAAGTGTTTCAAAGCAATAAAATGTATTTTGAGTGTTTCTCTTGCACCCTAGATCGCATGAAGCGCAAGGGGAGAGGATACGCACTCAAAAGACAACATCACACAGTTCAAGCACTTGTTCGTTTTATAGCCTTCAAAGCAATTGTGAATTCATTTTAAGCACCAAAATGAAGTGTGAGTTTTGATTGTTCAATTCTTAACCTCAAACAAAATCTAGTGCGTTTGTCCTAAGATTCATTTTAAGCCCTTTGCAATGAAAATCAAATTGTTCGTTTTAGACCCAAATGAAAATTAGTGTTCTAAAATGAAAAGATAAACAACTTCGTGAAGTAGTGTTGATCAAACACTTAAAGTGTTAAAAAACACATTGTGTTTTCAAAAAAGAAAAAAATTTCCCCTCCTTTCATTTTCGCTTGCTAGCCTCCTCCTTGTTGACTTTTCACTTTCGCTTTTTCTTTTTTTTTTGCCTTCGTTGTTCGTTTGTACCTTCTTTTACCTTTCGCTTTTCCCTTGTACCTATTAAACAAAAAGATATTCAAGTAAGGATAAAAATATTGAGTTCCCTTGGATTATTAATTTCAAACAATAATATGATCCTAAATGAAAGGAAAAGAAGACTTGGATGATAGAAAAGGGATGTTTTGTAAGTAAATCATGCTTTGACTTGAAAACATCATTCTTGCTAGGCCCCACTCTTTGTTAATGATTAGCATCTCTTGTCAATGATATTCATAAAACAATTTTCTAAAAAAGAGCTTTTGCTAAATATCCATAAAACATTTTTTTCTAGAAGAAGAGCCTTTTCTAAATAAGTTGTAAGTAAATACAAAATTATTACTATGGTAAACTAGTTAGCTATAACATTATTTGCTTGTGTTATCAAAGAATACATGCATTCTATTATGTCAGCAAGTATCTCACAAATAATAAACTGAAACATTTAGACTCCTTCCTGCGCAAGATGTTACATATGATCATTTGGGCAAATAGCAAAAGAAAAAGAAACCAAGGCTTGAAAACCACAGACACAAGTTATTCAAATGTTCGCTAGTTTTGGGAATAAATCGATTGAATGAACCATTTTATATGTAAATTCTATCTCATCCATTAATGTTGATTCCTGATTTGGTTGAGTTGCTTTTGATAAAACTATATGCATTGTCCACTTTTACATTAAAGGTATTCGGGAACTCAAGACAAGTGAGGTTCGCTTTGTATTCAGCAATCAAGAATTCAGAGATTTCCAAGGATCCTCGAAACTTAATCTTGCAACGCTTTTCCTCATAGCCTAGTGGGCGTGGGACAAACCTGTGATACCAGCGTAGTCATCATCTGGAGAAAATGAATTCGGCCACAACAACCTGTTATCAAAGAAAGGTTAGCAGATTAAAAACACATATCGAAATGTTCTTTTCAAGAAAAAAGTGTGCATCATTTACTCCCTACAACGAACATTAGATTTGATCTTTGATTGGAAGATTTCCAACGCCTGACAGGACAGCTAAGGATGTTAATGGGCTGCGCAGAATGTGGACTAAGCTCAGCTGTGTAAATCATGTCAATAACCATGATGTGAACATATCTGCCACTACGCATTTATTAAGCCTTCCCTCCATTTTTATCCATTTCAAATGTGTGGTAAACATTTATTTTTTAGAAAATCATGCCTATGTCCTACCAGAGAAAAAAAAATCTTTGATATATTTCATCCAAGCATAAAGTCAAACATATCAACAAGGTATAAATGACTAGTGCGAACTTTTTATAGACATATTTCTCAAAAAAAAATGCATTGTAATGACATGAAAGGTGCAGACCAAGGAACAATTATGGCGATCTATCAACTAATGGAAGTAAATTTCAAGTAGTTATTGTCACAAAACCAACACCAATGTCAGTGAACAAATGACTTTACACTCTTCAAAGAAAAACTTTAGTTAATGCTCTTGTTTGGCAGGTATAAAATATGCGCCTAAAAGTCATCTCCAAAAGCAAAAAAAAAGCACGTGTAAATCCCAAACTCTTAGCATCAGCCTGGAACATTTAATCAGATGCTATCCTATGGACTGTATTGATTGCAGGATATTCACAGAGTTTGTTGGTATGAGGAACTGTCAATCAGACGCTATTAGCAAGTATGAACCCTCATATTTAAGCATTATTGATAACATTTTCGAACACACTATTGATGGCTAGACAATATACGGTGTAGTGGATTGAAGACAGGACCCCTTACCTACAGTGTCAAACATAATGCTGAATCATTTTGTTTATTTTATTCTTGATCACACAATGTTAAATAAATGCCAACTGTCTAAGTGTAACAGCTGCGTGTGCACACCAATACCAGAACAATGATAAGATAGAAAGCATGTACAAAGTGAATGGCTTAAAAATTACTACCTACATTAGTTTAAGAAGTGAAAGAGGTTAGTAACAACAGCTCCGTCAGATAAAGCAAACTTCTGATAATCATAAAAAAAAAAAAAGATTCACCATGCTTTTCAAATCTTCCCTAATAGATACAAGCACAGTATGTGTGTTAAAAAAAAAAAAAAATGCGTAGATCCTAGATTGGGAAATGCACATTTTGCTTTCTTTAGAATGACCCACAGTAAATTATCGTAATGTTAATACTCCAATAACTACTGCAAATAGAAATAATTCTTTAGAACCAGGCCCTCCTTCTAGCGCCAAATGTGGTGCATGTTTTTGAAATCTGCAAAAGACTAAGCTTCATAAAAGGTTAGTAAATTACAAATTCTTCAAACATGACCCTATGAAATACCTTGTGAATGCTTCCAAATGCAACAAATAATAATAGAAAGACTAAAACATTATGAAAACAAAAGCAAGTTACCTATTCCATAGTGGATTGGTGTCACATGTGCTAGTGACCCTTTCCCAACCCTTGATCAAAGCTCAAGATGATAAAATGCAAATGGAGATGATGGAGTGAAATGGACAAGATCAAATCTCAAATGAAGAGAGTAACCTTGCATAAAATTGTGGATGTAGAAGGGTTTGAAGGCCCTATTTTATAGATTTTCTTGATGAGAGATTGGCCAAGATGGTGAATGTGGGACTAAAGATCCTCCAATGAGAAGATGACACTTGTCAAATGATGAGTGGTCAATGGTTGTGCAAGATTTGGGAAGAGTGTCCATGAGAGGGAAAATTTGAATTCAAATTTTCAATAAATAAACTTGAGTTTGACTTTGGAAGGGGACATGTAAGAGGCATGTAAAGCCTCATAAATGCTCTCATGGGTGTACATGTCCACTTGGGGGAGATTCAAACTTGGAGAATATTCTTCCTTTATGCCAAGTTGAAAATAAAGATTTTGATAAATCAAATAAATGCAATTTCATGTGCAAGTGGCCAAATCTAGAGAATGCAAGTGGGATGAGATTAGCCTTAGATTTAATCAGGATTAATTAGCTAGGATGATGATTAGGCTGATTTGACCAATTTGACTTGATTTAGGGATTTAAATCAAATCAAAGGGAGATGAATGATGATATGAGATTTAATTAAATAAATGATTGATTTATTTAATCAAAGAGATGATGATAGGATCAAGTTTGATTTATTTAATTTAAGTTGATGAATGGATGAGTGTGATTTTGATTAAATGCATAATGCTAATTTTGCGTGTCTACAGACTTAAAAAAGGGGTCTTCTTGTCATTTTATATAAGTTGTACCCATCATATTTTCATCACTATTTGATGCTTCTCATGATGACATTTAGATGTTTGTATTGATATGGGATGAAACTAGTGCAATAAATCTTTAGTACTACTACCCTCCCTATAAAAAAAAATCATATTGTTTGCCTTATATTGTGTATTTAGAGATTTCTAAAATATTTGAAGCAATATTGTCATTCTTGTGACTCATGTTTTTGGAATGAAGATTAATGTAACAAAAATCATCACCTTTTACCCATTCATTCTCATCAAAATGGCTACTTTTTACATTAGTTTCATTGGCAATGACTCAAATTTTTCACGTACTACAATAGGTTCATAGCCATTAGCACCCACAAAATATCTTTTTCGATAATGAAATTTCTACATTCAACATACAATGATGATTTTCCATTAACTTCATTACTTGACATACTTTCCAAGTGTGTGAAATCATTAGAAACTATTGAAACACCTCTTTAAATTATGGAATATGTACTTAGGTATGTGCAGGATCATGATGGGCCAAAAAGTGGCAATGGGAAAAAAATTATGTTTTGCATCCACCCAAAATGCGAAAATCCTGAGTTGACTTTTTTTTGGCTTGGGTGTTAGTACATTGCTCCAAAGCAATGCCCAAACCAAGATTTACATATCGGATATCCGATCCAAATCAGATATCCGATTTGAGTTGCCTATAAATACAAAACAGTGGGCTTTTAAAATCATTTTACTCATTTTGAAGAGGCTGCGGGCGCACAATGAGAACAACTTCTAGATATCAAATATCCAATTTCAATAGATATCCGATTTCAACAGATATCTGATTTCAAAGGTAAGTTTTTGGATTTTTTTTGTTTTAATCTATTTTTCAATTAGATTTCTATAATTTTAAGTAGTTTTTTATGGATTTTTTTTTAAAAGTAGGGTTTTTGATTTATTTTTATTAAAAACTAAAGCTTACAATGGATTTTTATTAAAAATTAATGTTTTTTATGAATTTTGATTAAAAAATAGTGTTGTTTATGTATTTTTATTAAAAACTAGAGTTTGTTATAGATTTTTGTTAAAAAGTGGGGTTTTTTAATTAAAAACTAGGGTTTTTTTACAATAATTTCATTTATATTATGTAATTTCAATTAGATTAATTAGTTTTTAACTTTAATCAGGTATTATGGTTGAGAATGAAAATGCACAAATTCCAAACGATCCACCACCTCCGCGCCCATCAATTGAAGACTTAATTGGTGAAAAATTGGAGCAATTGAGGAGCATTTGTGATGTTTATAAGACAATCCCTTGTTTATCCCAGATGACAAACACATTGAAGGAAATAATTAAAAATATAGAAACCCTCTCCACCTAACATAATGCCTTTCATTCGTGGTGAGAAAGCATGAGGTAATATTACTCATGTGGATTGTCTTACGATGATGTGAAAGATCTCCAAATAACAAAAGCCCAAATAGCCTCTTTATTTGTTAACCCTCGCATTGGTTTTCCAACTAATGTTAATAAACCAAAACTTTCTATAAAATGGTGCACGCATAAGGATATAGTAGATAACTTTTGGGATTGTTGGTGTATGGTTTTTGATAAACCACCCAACAACAATAATGATATACCATTTTACTTTATTAAAAAATTATAAGCTGATTTTGTGTTAGGGCATCATATCAATTACTTTGACATTAAACCCTTCCAAGGCGTCGGTGGAGGTATGCCCTAGGATAGACCAGGGGCAGTTAGAGTAGTCAGACGCCCATATGTTCCCCCTCCTCCCCTTCCTCCGACACCTCTAGTACATCATCCAAATATTATCGAGGACACAGCCACACAGAGTATTCAGGCTATTCACTCTTTGAGTGGTCTTTTGGTTTCACATGCTTCTACAGTAGCTCAGCCACATTCTAGTGATGTTGGCGATGGATCTAATGTTGTTGCATTATCCTCCTTAGGTCCACATATTTGTGTGCCACATACTTGCACTACGTGCCAACAAATATGCTTGGGTCCTCTTGTACAACTCGTTGAGCATCCCTTAGACACTTCTGATTATGACATCCAGGATGTGGACATTATAGGACATCAGACGCAAGGGGAGCACACCCTACAGAGTCCTCTCCTACTAGAGAGGAGGATGCTGGAATAGTTACACAGGTAAGATTTAAGTTGTAAATTCATAACTTGCATTTGTTTTTAAATGAATATTAATAAGAGATAGTATCAAGTACTAATATTTATTTGCATGGTCTATTTAATAGTTGATGTCTGAGGAGGAGCTCACACAGGTGACTGATAGCACCCTTAGGGCCATTTCATTTGGCCTCGACATGCACACAGTATATATTTTTGCACTCACTCATTTACATTTTTTTATTATATACTTGCTTGTCATTTGAATTGTCATTAATGAAATTATATATTAACTTATATGTTTATCTTATTCTCTGCTTGTAGGAAACACCTAGTGTGAGCGAGGTGTAGCATTGTCCATACTATGGAGGCGCAATGTTAGATAAGGGAAAGGTAATTGAACTCAAATTTGATTGAATTAAGATTTTTAAGATCTTTAATTGATTATACATACATCGACATGGATTGGTAGTTTCATATGTACTTGTCATTTTTATGTACAGGTAGTTATGAGCTATACATCGTTGTTGACAAGTGTCACAACGCCTGAAGGAGTAGGTATTGAAACACCTCAAGGAGTAGGTGTTGAAACACCTCAAGGAGGAGGTGTCAAAACACCTAAAGGAGATAAAGAAAAATATTAGCCTAAAGAGGTATGTGTTTATTTTATTTTTTATTTGGTAAATATGTTCCTATTACCAACAATTGTATGCCAACTTGGATCAATTTTATGTTTGTGTTCACATATATAGATTGACATTACAAAATTTGGTTTGGTTGGTTCTTTGAGTGGGGCATATTCTAGGACTCCTTACCCTTTGAAGAGACGTATATTTCAGGTAATCAAGATTTCAATTTTAGAGTTCAATTCTAATTCAATGTATATTGATTTTGATGTTAATTATTCAATTTTAAATTATATAGTTGTTAACTACTGAAATTGCACCCTATTGAATATGAAATTCAATACTTCAATGTAACATGGGAAAACCTCTAAAGTTGTGGGTTACTTGTATGCTAAGGTCAACCTCTAGATAAGGTCGGCTTCCTAGTTGGGTTATCACCTAAACTACTGATTCTGATGGAAAAAGGTAAGAAAGAGTACTGAAACTAAAAAAATACCCCTAAGGTGATGCACCTAAATGAATGAGACTATGAAACCCAACCTGTAAACACTTACTTGCAATGACATAAGATAAACTACACAACCTATTATAGTATGTTCTTGCATCAATACTCCATAGAAAGGTCTTGAAGCTTCAAAACTTCAAGGAGGGAGGTATCTCCACTGCTAAAAGTCATTTTTTGCATTCTATGACACAATTTGCAACCTACAATAACACACTTTCGCATGAAGGCATCAAAGTCATGAGACAAAGATAAGAGGAAATGAGTACACTCTCATTGATAACTTGATCAATCATGTAAAGACACAATAATTCAATAATAAAGAAGGAAAAAATTTCATGTCAATTGCACCCAAGGCTTTCACTAGAATTCATATCCAAACTGAGTTACAAATTATTGTCTTTTCTCCAAAGGACTCCAAAGTCACGGAGCAGAAAAAGAACAAGTAAGAATTGATTATCAAATAAGTTACAAAAGTAATATGTATCAAAACTCCAACAAAAGATCCACCAAAATAGGATCTAGAAGCATCTATTCCTGTAAGCCTTCAAAAAGCCTACAATATAGCATCTACATCCTTATCAAAAAGGCTCAAAATAGGTGAAAAAGTCCAAACTGACTTTTTCAAACATGATGACTCTTCAAAACTCCCTCCAAAAGCTCCAATTTTGCCTCAAAAGAAAATAAATGCTCCTATTTCTCCTCCAAGCTATAAATCAAGACTTATCCTCCCCTTTAATGACTTGACCAAATCATAAAGGTAAGCACATCTTCCTCTTCCTCATGCGTTGAAAAACTCCATCAAATTGTTTTGCATTAAAATAACATAAATCAAATGGTTTATAGCTTCACCACTTGAATAAATGTTTTACAATTCTTTAAATTAGATGCAAAAATAAAGGCCATGGGTCAGCCACATGAGAAACAATGAATGCATAAGTCAAAAGACTTAGCATATTATAAAGTATAAAGGGAAAGTGAAAATTCCCAAGGCAAAAAGAAAAGTGACAATCAAGGATTAATTTTGCAAGGTTTTATTTAAAAGTAAGGCAAAAAACCACTGGTATGAGAGTTAGGGTAAAAACCCTAAAAGGAAAAACATGCAAAATTACATAAGGCATTTCTCATTTCTCCTGTCAAGCTATTGGGGACAACGCCACCACACCAGGGTTTCCATGAAACTTCTCTTTTAGGATTTCTTGATGGATTTGAATGCATTTTGACAAAAAAGGGGAAAGCTCAGGTAAGCCCTTTCATTCTTTGCAAAAAACTTGAGCTCTTCAGCATTTCTCTTAATATTTCAATGCATTCTTTGCTACAGCTATTTTTGGTCCCATGGGTGTTAAAAGATGTTAAAGATGTTTATGGGTTATCAAAACCCATGTCTTTCTAGCTCTCTTGAATCTTCATGGCCGCAGTTGCATGTAACTTTTCTTTATTTTCTTATTGATTTTATCTTCTATGTAAATCTTCCTAGTTGTGAGTAGATTTTATCTTTTCTACTTAAGGAAGATCAATTTTTTGTAGCAAATCAAGATAAACTTAAGTAGCAGTACAAAGATCATATTATACAGTTGAAGACAAATAAACTTCCCAAAGGTTTAGTTACCTTGGAGTCCATATTGACACTGATCAAAAAAGAAGAGAAAATGAGATACATGTTGGCACGAGTGCAAGAGTTGGAACCCCAATCAATTTCTTGTGTTCCAAGCCAGCTTGTGAAAGAAGAGACCCCTAAGTATAGTTTTCCAAGTTTCAAGCAAGATAGGTCTTCTGAAATCTCAAGTGAGTGTTCCAAACTTGAAATACCAAGTTTTAGGAATGTTGTTACATTGTGAGATCATGTATTTGAGAAACGTCAGCCTACTGCTGCTAAAGAGGAGCAGACCCTTGATCAAACTAACTCAATCTCACTCACCATGGAAGAGGCTAGAACTCCAAACCTATTGCAAATGGCATTGGAGGAGTATCAAATAACACAAAGAAAAGCTCTCCAAGATGGTAAAACTATTTTAGAATAGTAGGAAGGCATTGGTGAGTTGCTAATTGTTGGTAGTTAGCAGAACAATGGAGGCTTAGCTTAGGAAGAAAAGCCTGAAATTGAATTTTTTTATCTTTTTCCAGGATATAAGTTTTGATGTCTTCAAGCAAGTTATGGATGAAAATGCTAATGTTGAGATTTTTGAAGAGGTTTGTACAGGTATAATTGAGCATTTTTGTTCAAGGTTGGATGGCAAGGAATCAAATTAGCTAGAAGTAGTTGAGACTCATGATGAACTTGAGCAGCAAGTTCATGAACTTGAACCAATGCTAAATCAACAAAAGGAGTGTGGTCCTAATAGGGAGGAATCCATCCTCTCAAATCAAGAAATCTCTCATGAACTTGATTTACAAAATCTTAGCTAGTGGGAGGAGTCTCCTTTCTACTATACAACAGAGCTTGAAGCTGATCTGTTAGATGAAAGTTTGTCTCAAGAGGCTTTATCATTGTTTAAGTTTTTGCCTTCCTTCATTGAGGAAAATAAACCTAAGTTGGAGTGTACTTTCTTAGGAAATAATGAGGACCTAGAACTTGTACCAGTTTCTTCCAAGAGCCATTTAAGAGCTGATAGCTTTGATGAGTTATTGGCTACCCTGGTAGAAGAAGATTGCTCATTGACCATGGAGGAAGAATCAATATAGCAAGCTATTATGCAAAATGAAGATAATGCTGCCATTTCTAATCATCTTTTTGATGGTCCAAACTTAGCTATGGAGTAGGACAACCATGTGAAGTCAGAAGAAAGAGAGGAAACCAACAAAAAAAGCCCAAATCTTGCTTGTTCAAGAGGCTATCCAATTAGATACTTAGCTCGGATGGCATCCGATGAAGCATCAATAATCAGTCATGCACTCACACATGAAGGTACAACTAAAAATATCATCAAGGATGTACTTGCAGCTAAACAACAGTATGTTCAACTCACTTACCCTCCTTTGAACAACTATATACATTATCAGTTTAGTGAGGAAAGTGAATTTGTTTTTCTCTTTTCCGAGGAAATGCATCATCTTGTTGAATATTTATTTGTGTCCTATTTTTATTTAGCTGCCATCATGCATGCAAATCACTACATGTTGCTTAGAAAAGGCAGTTATTTCAGTCATCCTATGAATGGGTTTGTTTGATCAGTTTCTCTACTGGTTAGTTTAGGTTAGTGTAGGTTTCACTTCCAGTCTCATTTCCCTAAGTGTTGTTTTAGCACAATTAAGTAGTTTCCCTTCTGCATTTTTTGTTTTCAATAAATGCCAAGGTGTCTTTCATACTTTAAAGTCTGGGTTACATAAGTTTTGAATATGTTTTCCTAATTCATGAACCTTTGAGTTTTTCAATTGACTCCATACCCAATGGACAAGTCTAGGCTACTGGTTTACATGTTTAGCAGGCAAACATCCAGCAAATGTCACCAAAAATGTTACCATATTTTCAGCTATGGCTCAATCAGGTAGAGCCCATTGATATCTAAAAGAAGATGGTACATTAAAATCTCCACTACATTGCATTCATGTGTACAAATGAAATAATTTGAAAGATTACAATTGTAGATTATTGCATTCATACAGATGCATGAAACATAAGAAAGATTTTACACATCTTTTCTGAAAAAAGTAATCTTTATTGAATACAAAAATATTCATTTAACTCACACAAGCCGTGAGTTTAACTTTTGTCTTATTTAATACAAATCAAGATGAACATATACATGAATAAGAAAATGTAGAAAAGAATATGCATGTAGGGAGGGTAACTAGTCATTGCCTGAGAATGACTGGTTCTGTTGAATCTTCTTGTTTGGTTGTCGTCTGAGTTGTCTTGACCTTCCTAGCTCCTTAAGGATCCTATTTCCTGTGAAAAATCAAAGCAATGAAAGATTGCACACCATACATGATCATTTACCCATTCATGTATAAATTAACCTTAATCTACATCAAACAAACATCCATATGCTAAATATATCAGAGAAAACACTGAAGCCATCGAGATATCACATCAAAGTATGCATATTTTTCTAACTTGTTTGCTTCATGTGCAACTACAAGTGCAATCATATTTTCAGAACAAATGAGTGGGATAAATGTGGCTCCCATGAGGGTTGAGCCCAACTCATTATATATTACAATAACAATGTTTTTTCATTGAAACAATGAGTATTGAAATGTAAATGAAGCTAAGGTACCATTGCAGATCATAAAGAAAGATACACAGTAAGCTTGCAGAGGAACAGCTTGTTCATTTTTTGTACCCATTAATCATGAAATGTATTGCAGTCATCTCTTTCAGGGATCAGTCATGTGATGACAGTGATCATTGTGAATAATTTTTTCCAACTACAGTAAAAATACTTCCCTTCAAATGAATAATTATGCATAAGAATCATAGGTCAAATGTGATAGATATGAAGGGGTAGACTTCACCAAATCTACATTGGACATGATATAGTGCAATCACAGGAACAAAGCTATTCATGAAAATTTTACTTCCTAGTGTAATGATGCACACTGAAGGAATATAAATGGACAGTCATGTATAAAGAGTCAGTTGTGTCTCTATACCAGTAGCACCATGTTCATTTTATTTATTAAAAGAATATGGCAGTTGACAAGTTTATTGTGAGTTACATAGCATTCATGAAGAAATGGGGAAAATGCATAAAGTGTTTGACTCATACCAAACTGTGCAACAACATTGAATCATTTTGCAAACCATTTTTTATTCACAACAACATCATTTTTTAGGACAGTCAACTAAGAAGCTCTTGTTCCAGCTAAATTGCTTCTCATGGAGTCTCATTCATATTTTAATCTTACATGATCCTATCATATTAAAGGTGATTATGGCACTGCTAAAAATTATGACTAATGCAAAGTCCAATGACAACCTTTATACACATTGAAACCCTCAATGATAGCAAATACATTCATTCCTTTCAAAGTAAAATCTTGGCCTGTGAAAATTGATGAACTTTAGAAATTCAAAATCCAGAATGCTATGCGCATAGAGAAGCTATGTGACAATTTGGCCATATCCAAATAATGAAGGTATTGCTGAAGATTAACAATGACTGGAGGTTCAAAGCATACCCGCACTATGTAATGGCAATGAATCATTTTGTAAATCAACAGTAAAGAAAGGGTTTTCTATAAACTGCAGATGTTCAAGAGTTTTATGGAGAACACAGGTTTGGTATAACCCAGATTTATTCTTTTCCTTTTGGCTTGAAAACCCAGACAATTATTGACTAAAGTTGTGCCTAGCAGAAAATGAAAAGAAAGCAAATACAAGATGCAGTAAACGTTTTCTCCCACCAATAGTAATGAAAGCCATGAATATTTTTAGGAAAATATACAGAGAAATCATAAAGGTCGTAGCCTAAAAGCTCTTAATGAATTTCAAATTCAAATTAAAAAAAAAAACCCAAACATCTAAAAAAAATGAACCAAATGAAGGTCGTGTTTAGAAAAGTAACTTACCCAACTTCTTTTTATTTGAAATCTAAAAAGATACAGAGATTCCAGCTTAAGAATACCAAACTCATGGCTGCCATATATGGAATTCAAATAAAAGACAAGTTGAAGGACCATCAAATGTTTGTCATGGTCGCAGCCAAGTAAGCTCTCAAAGAGCTTTAAACTGGAAATAGAAAGGCTAAATTCATAGCAAAATCTACCTTACCATGTTTGCAATCTCCAGAAATCTGCAAAGAAGTCGACAAAGGATAGATTTCCAAACTTGAGCTTCAGAAAACCCACATGGAGGCGGCAGCCAAACATCTTCAAGAAGTTTCAAGAAATATAAATGAAACAATGTTTTTTCCTTTTTCTTAGTTTTTAGGGTTGAAACCCTATCTTCTATGGCACAATGAAGGTTTCATTTTTTGCCATTTCTTTTATTTGAAAATCATAATTGCTAATTGCTAACGCATGGTCAAGACTTTGTGTTTTGTGGCCTCTTTAGGTGTTTCTAAGTTATTTTTTGACTTAGTAAACCCTATTGTTTAGGGATTTATTTCATATTGACACGTAACTGGTGGATTTTATGTTTTATTTTTGTATTATCTTATATTGTAAAATGTCTGAATTTAAATTATAATTTATAAATCATTTAAATTCAAGCATTATGTCTAAATAAAAAATAGAAACATATGAAAATATGAATAAGTCATGGAAGTTTTCCAACGTATGATATTGAAAAGCAAGGAGATGTGCTTTGACTTGAAGGCAAATAGGAGCATGAGAAATTGACTGAGCCATGAAGGAGATGGATATGCTTTCATTTATGATCTTGTAAGCATCTAGGGAAGTTGAGTTTTGTTTGCAAACATGTGGAGAAGAGATAGGGTGATTCATCACTTTGTTGAGGGAAAATAGACCTTTTTAGAGCACTTTTAGGAGTGGTTATGGTTGAATTAAGTCTTGCATGACTTTTTCACCCAATATGAGCTCTTTTTTATTGGATTTGAAGGATAGATTTTAGGCCTTATTGTTGCATCTGACTCAAGGCTTTCTAGAACCTTGTTTTGTGGATCAACTTGAGTGTTGGTTACTTAGTCACATTTGTAACTTGTTTGCAATTAGTTCTTGATTATGCAGATTTTAGCTTGAATTTTACAGTCCTTTGTGATAATTTGGCATACTTTTGTAACTCAGTTTTTCTAAATATGATTCACAGTGGAGACCTTCATTATTTCTAGTGATTTATCTCTTGTCTTTTCATTCTTGTAGATTAGTGTATGTGAGTGATTGATCAAGTTAGCAGTGAAATTACTTTCCTCACAACTTTGTCTCACATGTTCATACCTTTCTGCAACTTGTTTGTTCATGCAGGTTATTGATTGTGTCTACTTAATACATGTTGTTTATTAATCGTGAAGTTAACTTCCTTTTTTGCAAATTTTTGTATACAAACCTATTAGTAAAGTATTTATGCATTAACATACAACAATGAATTGTGCATACTTAGGTATATCCCAGTTTTGATCATTTGTGTCAGTATTATGTGATCATATTTTTTCTATTAGTTTTGGTGTATCACTTCATTTTTACCTTCATCAACATTTTATTTTTAGCAGTCTTTCTCCCTTTTCCCTCAAAAAAGAATCAATAAAGTAGTGATAACTAGCTAGGAAGTCGGCCTTCTCCAGAGGTTCTTTTCCTTTTTTAGGTGACCCACAACCTATAAAAGTTCCCATGTTTCTCTAGCTTACTGAGTTTCATAACTCAATCAGGGTGCAAAGTTTAAGAGATAACAATAGTATAACTAATCTCAATTGTGGTTTGAACTTTTCTTGTGTAGCTACCTTCAGAGCCAACAAGTGCTTCAAAGAGGCTCCATTTTGACGATCCACTAGTAGTTTAGGATGAGATAGACATTTTGGCATGTAAATTTTGAATAGATATTAAGATGGCATATGCCACATTTTGTAAAACTTTGTTTGAGTTGGCATTGATGTCATTTTTGTATATGGACATACACTTGATTATTGGATAATTTGATATATAGAATTTGACAATCGAAATTTAATTTCTTCCTCATGTGCATGATTAAACTCTTTGAAAATTTAATCAAGTGAGCAATGGTTAAATATCAATGTACAATAGCATAAAAAAGAATGGTTATATTATATAGTTTATATTCATATCGTTGATTACATTGTATTGCACATCTTTCAAACTCAAAGCATTACTTCACATTGCTTAACTAACAACTAGATGCTGAGAGATGAAAAATTTTCAATTAAAATATAGTTTTTACAAAGTCAACCTAAGCAGTTATGCAATTACTTCACATTACATAACTAATAACTAGGAGCAGTTGTCAATTGCATTTTCTTGTCATGGAATTATATGATACCACATTTCTTTGAGGCATTTTTTCAAACAGTTCATTGCCTTGTCTATGCTACCACATTTTTCATACATGTGTACCAAAGCTTTTTATCAAATAGTTCACTAGCTTGTTGCTATGGCTAAAATCCTAAAACAAGTGCTTTCAAACAAGCTATGGATTGATGCAGAGTGGGGGTTGAAACCATTCAATCTACCAAACCAATGAGTATCAATCAAAAAAATTTAAAAAAATCGAATGATCTACTCAAAACTCCAAACCTTACTATGCTTTCCCTTGTAGCACTGGCAACCCGGTTTAAGGGATTCTTCAACCCAAGTTTCCAAGACACCACACAAATAAATTAGTGAATTAGACACCCTTTTTAAAGTTACACAACATATGTGAAAACTACGCTTGACTCCTTTAGACCAAATTTGAGAACCAATAGCATACCCATGTTCTAGGCTAGTGAATTAGCCCTCTTTTACAAAGTGAGTTCCCTTTAAACACTTTATCTTCATGAGAACACCCCAAAAATTCTTGAGTTGTGTCATAAAACAAAAAATTCTAAGATTATTCTGCACCTACAGGTCCTTTAGTAGGCTATCCCATGAAACCCTCTGTTTACCATGCAAATGCATAGGATTTATTGAAAATCCCACTTGCACAAATCCCTTGACCATGCCACCAACTTAGACACCTCTATTATGACCCCAATATGCTTAAACGTTAAAGAGATTCCCCCACTCTCATTGATTTTAACAAACCCTAGGATAAAATCTCCATTTTCATGCAATGTAAGCAATGATTTGCTTAGGATAGCAACTCCAAGACTCACAAATCATTTCCCCTACCTTAAATGGACCTGCAAAAATTCAAATAATATTGTACAAAGCCTCTCCATCGAGCCACACAAAAGGTACAGTAGGTGGAGGGCTTCAATAATTCATAATTTACTCAAAATGCAAAATCTAGGTTCACTACCCACCTTGAGAAAACTTGGCACAAAACTCACAAAAAATGAAAAGAAAGCACTCAAACCAACTTTAAAGGGGTCTTAGGCCTACTTCCCCCTCACTCCACATGCTATGCAGCCATTTACTTGTTGTGTAGGGGCCGAACAATGGAGAAAACACATTTTTTTCTATAGAAACCACAGTTTATGCAAGGTAACTCAATATGATCTTATTGATTCTTCACAAAATTGCATTCATCAATCCCCAAAACGAGTTCCTCAACCTTTTTTAAGACTCTCCCCCACCCAAAAAGACCGACCAACTCCCAATAACTAACTTACAAACTAAGTTACCGGTTCGGGTTCGGGTTCGGGTTCGAGTTCGAGTTTGAGGATTCAATTCGCTAGTTTGGCTAAATTTTTTTTTGGGGGGTTTGGTTCATTTTGGGTTCATTAGTACAAAAAACAAAAAAAATATATATATTCAGCCTAGAAGCATGAATTAGAATATCACATAACATCATATAAAACAATAAAGAATGAAATGGAATTGACCAGGATGATAGAGTCTATTGATGTCAGGGTTCAATTTGTATGATTTTGAAAAAAGAAGCCAACTGAGTAGAGTTATTCGTATTCTTTAGAAATCATAAGAATTTGTTTAGTACACTAGCCATTTTTATGTCTTCTTGCAGTATCAAACGTTATTTTGTATCATTGTTACATTGGTCTTGAGAGTGGTAGCTTAATATAGCTCCACAATACAAAATTTGGCTTACTTGTGTAGTGTAACAATGGCATAGGCAAATTTTTCTTTGAAAGAACCAAAGGGTGACTACACAATTGAAGTGTATAAACACATATCTTTTTGTAATATCAAGGATACTTTTTGAATCTTCCATGCATTGCTAATCTAAAAGGAAAGGTCTTTTGCCTAATCTGTATGCAGCCATGCTTTTGACATTGTTAAAAAGAGAAAAACTTCCCTAATGATGCAAAGGCATGGCCAAGCAGTTCTCACTCTCCACATGAGAGAGGAGAGATGATGGAGAGTACATCAAGTCAGTGAGAACATAAGTGTAATGTGTTTTAGTTTGTAGTACTCCTTTGTTTCTCTACAGATGTGTGATAAATTCTTAGTTCAATGATGCATAACAATTTTTGAAAAAAGAAAGTTGTGTCACAGTCCGCTTTCACAAAAATGAATGAAATTACTTCAAACCAAGTTTGTGAAGAACTCGATTGCCACTAGTTTCCATTAAAAAGAAAACAACAAGCTATGGTCTCATGGCTTTTTTTCACATGAAAATCAGCGTTGGAGTTCGGTTGGAGGTTGAAAACTACTTGTAAGGGCATAAATAAATCTTGTTCTACAACTCGAATGACCAAATTGACTGTTCCATCATGTTCGAATGGTTACGTTTAGGTTAGGTATGGTCCCCTTTCGCACCCAAATAGGCCGAAGCAGTTTGAGCTACGTTCAATCAGCGAAATCCCTTAAGAGTCCAAAGTGCAAAAGTGCAACAATCTTTGACAGAATGTTTCTCAGAAACCGTGATGCCTAAAAACTTTTTGTTTGAGGCTACAAGATCATGTTGGGCCCCTCTACAATAACCTCTCTCGGTTTTTGCTATCTCAGAGGCATTTTCCTGTGCTAACAAGTTTTCAGTTGAGGGAAAAGTTGTCAGATGCAAGCAATGTAAAGTTTCAAAGTGGTGCAACTTTCATTTTGCAACTCATACGACCAAACAGATTGTTACAACATGTCCTTATGGGTAGGTTTATGCTAGGTATGGTCCTCTTTTGCACCCAAATATACTGAATCACTCCAAGCTACATTGGACCGACGATTTCCCTTAAGAGTCCAAAGTGCTAAAAAACAACAATCATTGAAGGGCTATTTCTCGAAAACCATGACATTTACAGACTCTTCGTCTGAGGCTATGGGATTGTGTTGGGCCCATCTACAATAACCTCTCTCAGTTTTTTCTATCTCAAAGGCGTTTTCCCGTGGTGACAAGTTTTTAGTTGAGGGAAAAATTGTCAGATGCAAGCAATGTAAAGTTGCAAAGTGGTGCAACTTTCATTCTACAACTCGTACGACCAAACAAACTGATCCAACATGTATGGATGAGTACGTTTACACTAGGGAAGGTCCTCTTTTGCACCCAAATACGCCGAATCACTCTGAGCTACATTGGACCGACGATTTCCCTTAAGAGTCCAAAGTGCTAAAAGGCAACAATCTTTGAAAGGCTATTTCTTGGAAATTGTGATGTTTACAAACTCTTCGTCTGAGGCTATGGGATCGTTTTGGTCCCATCTACAATAACCTCTCTCATTTTTTGCTATCTTGGAGGTGTTTTCCCGTGGTGGCAAGTTTTCAATTGAGGGAAAAGTTGTCAGATGCTAGTAGTGTAAAGTTGCAAAGTGGTGCAACTTTCATTCTGCAACTCGTATGACCAAACAAACTATTCCAACACGTCCGGATGGGTATGTTTACACTAGGGAGGGTCCTCTTTTGCACCCAAATATGTCGAAACACTCTGAGCTACATTGGATCGACAATTTCCCTTAAGAGTCCAAAGTGCTAAAAGGCCATACCATCTATTGTACAGTCTGTAGCTGGATGGTATGGCCATGGTAGATGTTATTAGGACTGTATAAGGTGACTATGTGGGTTTAAAGAGTTGGAAAGGTTTATAGTTGAGTTGGTGAGTTGCCATGCATGGCAAAAATGAGTGAAATTAGGTGAAAAATGGTGGTTACAACTTGCTAATGTCAATGAAATGTGGGGGCAAAAAGATTTAAGGTTGGATCAAGCTTGTGCAGGTCCTAATAGACATTTTTGATGAGTTTATAGGGTGTGGCAAGGTTGAAAACATTGATTTCCTTAAAAACCTCATGAAAGTTGCTAAAAATGAGGGTTTGTTGAAATAGAGCTTTAGAAAGCATACCTCATCAAAAAAAATTATGGTTTTGGTAGTTTGGTAGGTTGTTTAATGTTGCCCCATTGAAACTTCAGGTTTGAGAAGTGTTTAAATATGAGTCTTTGTAAAATGGGCCTATTTTAGCGAAGTTGCACCCAAGTTTGGGTTTGAGGATCAAATTGGAGTTTGAATCATCTTTAATTGTAATTGTGTTTTTTAAAGCCACCTCGCTCTTACATCATAAAACTCTTATCCAATCAACTTGAACATCATGCACACCCAAATACCTTGTTTCCACTTTGCTAGATCAAAGACTCAATTACATTGGAATTACCTTCACATGACCTTTTTACATTTTTTTTTGGAAAAAGTGGCAAGCCACTGTAATTTATTATATATAAATAGGAGGATATTACAAAACCTGGTTCAAATGAGCATACTCCTGACAGG
>VDFB02301716.1:151338-173013 GCA_007258455.2 Sequoia sempervirens | reverse complement strand
CTCTCCACAAAAAATGAATAGATTAAAGATGACAAAAAAATTAATTCAAAATTTAAATCAAAACAATCAAATTTAAAACCTCTGAAATAACTCAATACATAAGAAAACCAAATCATAATAGATAACAGATATATGAAAATATTTAATTAAAAATAAATAAAATAAATATATTAAAATATAAAATTAGGCTATATGGATAAGATACCTACTACTAAAATACATGTCTATATGTATAAGATGAAGATAGGGACATAGGAAAATGGAACCAACTAAATACAAAAAAAAATAGGCTATTTATCCCTATCTATAAAATTTGTACTCTTTGACTTGTTACGAAAAGCACAATTTTCTCCCTAAAAGTGGACAAAATCGGAAATTTTACTATTACAAAAAGAATGTTACAGTTATTTATACCACTTTCCTCATTCGTCGCCGACAAACAGTCAATCGCAACACCGCGGTTTGAGAAAACCGGGAAAGCTCGAGATTCCGCTGAAAAGTTCCTCACTTCAGAAGCTTTCCGCCCATGGCGAGATATTTGGCAGGCCACAGCCTTAGCACCGAGTAAAGCAACACGTCTAAGGTTCGAATCGCAAAAGAGGACCACGCGGCGGAAGGCCTTTAAAGCACCAAAGAATATTTCTTCCAGTGAAAGTTCCAGGTACAAGCTTACAAGAAAATGAAATAAATAATAATAAGGTTTATGCTTAGAGAAAAAGGCATAAGAAAAATAATGTAATGCTTTTTGTTTATTTATAAGGGTGCAGCTGTAGCTTACATGTGAAGCTAGATCCTGTGAGGAGAAATTAATCTGTAGCCTTCTTTATCTGTAAAGTTGAAAGAACAATAAACGAAAGCGAATCTGTGCTTTTTAGGATCTTTTATTTTGCTCTTTTAGCCGCCGGAGTTATAGGCGTACAGATCGAAGCTAGGGTTTCTTCTTTTGTTTTCTTTTCTTTTTATCTGTATTTGTTATTGTGCGGCGAAATGCGTTTGGAATTTTGTTCGAAGAAAAGTAGTAATAATCATCATCCGGGTAGGGTTTTGATGCACCAGAGGACGGGGGTTCAAATGCCGGATCACTTCGATCGCCTTCCTAATTCCTTGGTATTGCTGATATTTAATAAGTTGGGGGACATAAAGGCGCTCGGCCGCTGCGCTGCCGTTTCGAAGAGATTCAACGGGCTGGTGCCTCAGGTGGAAGAGGTGGTGGTGAAGGTGGATTGTGTGATTTCGGGTGAGGATAGCACCGGGAGTTTGGGCGGCAGGAGCAGGAGTATTTTCGGCCATCTCTTTCGGTTTGTGGTGGGGAGTATAGTGAAACCCCTGCAGGCCCTGCAGCAGATCTTAGGGCCGAAAAGAGTCGTGATTGCGGAGGTCTCGCATCATTCCCCCGGAGAGGTGCTGAAGAATTTCAAGGAGATCCAAAGCCTCAGAATTGAGCTCCCTGGCGGGGAGCTTGGGATCGAGAATGGAGTGCTCCTGCGGTGGAAGGCGGAATTTGGCAGCACGCTTGAGAGCTGTGTGATTTTAGGTGCTACATCTTATTTTCGAGGGAGTGGAGACAAGATTACAGGGAAAGAGGAGGATGCGTTTTGTCAGGATAATCATAATCATAATAGGGAGCTGAGTAATTCTCAGGATGACAGTGGGAGCATTCCAGAATCGTTCTATACAAACGGCGGATTGAAATTGAGAGTGGTTTGGACTATAAGCTCGCTGATCGCAGCGTCGGCCAGGCACTATCTGTTGCAACAGATCATTTCGGATCATCCTACGCTTCAGAGTCTGGTGCTTACTGATGCGGATGGGCAGGGAATGTTGTGCATGGGGAAAGAGCAGCTCAGGGAGTTTAGGGATAAGCCTCTGGCAGCTTCGGCTACAGCTAACCGGACGCAGGTCCCAGCCCTGAACATGAAGCTCTGGTATGCTCCATATCTGGATCTTCCGGCCGGTGGTGGGATGGAGGGGGCAACACTTGTTGCTATTAGACCTAGTGATCGGCCGATTAGGAAAGAGACCGAAGCTTTTGTAGCAGCGGCATTTGATGAACCATTCGGAGAGGCTGCAAAGGCCATGGTGAAGAGGAGGACTTATCTGTTAGAAATGAATTCATTCTAGTTAACAAGGGGTGAGTATCTTACCTGCATGTTGGCTTTTCATTAGGACTTAGATACAGTGGTGGATTTGATTTCCTTCTTATGTATGTGTATTGCAATCTTTGACAGTTAGGCTCGTGCAGCTTCTTGCATACCGAGCATGAGCATGCTCGGAGAAAATTTGAGTTGTATTATGTAATGAATATGACATGAAAAAGTGGAGCCCTAACTTTTTTTTGTCCTTTTTCTTTTTCGTTATTTTGAATAATGTATTGTGACTTGCTTTATTTTCTGAGGCAAAATTTGCTCTTGCACTTTGCTTTTGTAATTTACAGCGTCGTTTGGTGGTGATCCTTTGAAGACCCCGTAAAACTTTGCCTGCATTGGCATACTATGACAGATTCATGATTACGGTGATGGCGGTGGGCCGGCAGATTCACGATTATAGTGATGGCAGTGATTCACAAATCTTGGGATCTGGTTAATGTATATTGTTTCCTTGGAAACCTTGTAATATTATTGTTCACAATGTTTTTGATCTGATTATTTGCTTTCATATGTAGTTTGAACTCTTTTTGAATTATTAATCCTAATGCCTTCAGGGTTTTTTTGCCTTAACTAACTCCTTCGGTTTTGATAATATTTGAAAATTAAAACAGCCGATTGCCTGATTCTTTTGGACAGTTTTTCATGGCTTATTAATCATCCTTCAGGCATTAGGGTTTTTTTGCCTTAACTAACTCCTTCGGTTTTGATAATATTTGAAAATTAAAACAGCCGATTGCCTGATTCTTTTGGACAGTTTTTCATGGCTTATTAATCATCCTTCAGGCATTGTTGCCTTAAATCTTTCAGGTTTGACAGTATAGTCGATTGCCCTTCTCATTGTTAGTTGTTCATGGCTTATTATAAATGCTTCTTTCCAAAGTACTTGTAACATGCGTTTCATAGGTGTGATGTGAACCTTGCATCTTACAGAGGCATTTTCATTCTCACACTTGACGTCTGGGAGCATTTTTAGTTAGATGACGTACCCTGTGACGGCCTTGACTAACTCCTTTGGTTTTGATAATATTTGAAAATTAAAACAGTCGATTGCCCGATTCTTTTTGACAGTTTTTCATGGCTTATTAATCATCCTTCAGGCATTGTTGCCTTAAATAAATCTTTCAGGTTTGACAATATAGTCGATTGCCCTTCTCATTGCTAGTTGTTCATAGCTTATTATAAATGCTTCTTTCCAAAGTACTTGTAACATGCGTTTCATGGGTGTGATGTGAACCTTGCATCTTACAGAGGTATTTTCATTCTCACTTGACGTAATACATAGATGTAGTTTACGGTTCCAATCTGGAATGGATTTTTAGTTAGATGACGTACCCTGTGATGGCATTAAAATTCACTTAGATAGCCAGTATTCTATGCATGCTTGATGGTTTATGTAATTTATTTAATTCGAACATGTGCTCTAAGTTTGCTATGATCTATACATAAAACATTTGTCTGATACCATTTCCCCCCTTCAATGCTATGCATCAGAAGTCAGAACTGCTTTGTCATGTTGTATTTGGCATGATTTGGACACAAAATGTTTGTTCTATACCATTCCTCCCTTCTATGCCATCTATCAGAATTGCTTTGTAATGCTTTATGGACTTCCTAAATTCTTCTGTATGCACAATTTGACATTGTTTTGGAGTGTATTTTTGAATGTATATACAAGGATTATCGCACATTTGAGAAATAAATTAGTTCAATTGAAGATTGTCAGAGTCCTGCAATGTAAATTTATTAATAATCTTGGAAAACAAGCTCTTCACAAATCTGCAGTCTGATTCTTGCACTTGTGCTGAAGTCTGTTTGTAAACATTGACCTGTAGACCACAAGATGTAATGGAGCTGCTTGTTCATCTTTTAGGTATAATATGGTTCTAGCGCCATGGTGTGAACTCTCGTGTTACATTTGAGTTTTTGTCTGTAGAATAAACTCTTCAGAATTCTGAAGAGCTCCATCACGTATTTTGTGTTCTTTTTTCTGTTTTTGTTATGTTATTTTCTCTGTATGGGTTAGCTACTTAGAGCTTTTGTTATGTGACAGGTATAATGTGATTTTTGGCATTTACTGTAGTTTTCTGAAATCCAATGACATTTAAGTATTTTTACCCCTTTGGTAGTGGGAAAAAATTCCTGTGCAGGATTCGGAGTCGTGCTTAAAGTCAAACTAGTATGCATTCTCTGTAGTCTGCACTCATTCGTCTCAGAATTCCTTAGTCTTCAAACAACGAATCCTGCCGGTAGTCCTAATGAAGAAAAAACTGAAGATAGTATGTAGGTAATTTTGACTTTAAACACAACAAACTAAAAGATGATTCGTTGCAATATTGAATAGATGAATCAATTTACTGATAATATTGTTTGTCAAGTGTACCATAAATGATAGGTCAAGCCATTTTTCTATGTGTGCACACTGACGAAATTAATCTGTCGTTGGTCAAATAAAATTTATATTGAGTAGGCAGAAACTGATTTTGATGCGTAAAATCATTGTTGTTTGTGGCAGCAACTGTATATTCCTTATCCTATAGAATGGAAATGTTTTTGATGAAATATTAAGTTAAGCTTTGCTTGTTAAATCTCCTCTAATCTCAAGATGGGAGAGGCTACCTCAGTTACAACTTATCAGAACGCATATATTTCGGGAATTTCGTCCGTCGGGAAAACTACAGTGTTTTGATACGTCTCACTGAAAAAGCTGCATCAAGCTTGAAGGATTATGACTACTCGGGATCATTGAATTTTGTACAATTCTTTGAAGACTACTGTTATAAAAAGACATCATCTGACACGAACAAATCAATTTGATAAGATAAAAAGCAAACTGTAAGGAACTATTTTCACCTCTGTATATGTAGTCAGAAAGGACCGAAAAACGCAATTACAATATGAAGACGTGTGATTCTCGATTCTGCGGTAGACACTTGTTATACACAATACAAAATCACAACCCATTGTCGTGAAGCATGTAGAGATATGGTTCATCTTACACTCAACTCCCCAATTTGCAAATAATCTTGAGCAAAATGTGAATCAGCTAAGCTAATTTACTAACTGAATAGAGGTGAACCTAATGCTTGACTACCCAAATATAGTTTGCAAGTTGGAGAGTTGAGCATAGGGTTCATTTCCGTTAAGCTAAAAGACTACTTCAGCTGAATCACATTTTTATTCCAATAAAATTTTAATTTCCGTGGTCATCCAATATGCGCATAAAGCTAGCGTCTGCTGTTAACGTGGGCTCCTAATAGAGGCATTTTTCTATGGCAGTGAGAGTGATAAAACCTGAGAAATAAACAAAGCTTGCGAAGTGCCATCATCTTCCCCGATTTAAGCCCTATTGGCTTTTCTTCATTACATTAATTGTATTATAGATACTAGGATAAAAACGATGATGACGAAAATCATTTTCGAGCATGAAAAAATTTAAAAGATGACTTTCACGCAAACAAGACAAGTACCATTATACTCATTGCCAACGAGTTCTACAATTTCACAAAGGTTGTGATTAAACCAGCTTAGTAAATTTGACTTGGTTATGTTGGTTGACCTTGCATGGTGACACGGATGCAGTCAACTCTATGTTAATGAATAGATAGTAAAAATAATATCTGGGCTTCAGTTTGCTTGGACAATTGTCTTGGATAGGAGCTCAGTAAAGTTGTCATGGAGTGCCAACATAAATAGACGGTCAGTCTGGTTTTGGCGGTTCATAAAAATGGTCAAATTTTTTTTTATTTTTTATTTTTTATTTTTTATATTGAACAAAGCAATAAAATTAGCTACGAGAAGTAGCTGAGAAACATAGCAACCAGTCATAAGGCCAACAACCAACACCAAAATTCCAGCCATCAAGACAGCAAAATATACAATATTACAAGAACTGTTATAATATATTATTCAAAATTGAAAAAAAAAAATTTATTAAATGATTCAAGCAAACTATACACTGAAGTGTCTTTGAGTAGACTCTATTGACCAAATTTCATTATTCCATTTAACTTTGTGCACCCTAAGCTTTTATTTTTTAATAAAAGAGGGTAAATTTTTTATTGAATTAGAACAACAATACAAGGTCCGAAGAAATAAACCTACAAGGGGCCCAACAAAACAAGAATTAATTCACACTCAAGAAGCACCTCATATCCTCAGTAACCCACTCCTCAAGAACAGGGGCCATGTCATTAGGAAGATTGCCCCAATCATCCACATACCGAGAATCAGTCCTCTTTGTCGCCCATCTAGCCAGCCCATCAGCCACCCTATTCCACTCTCGTGGAATATGGCGGAAAACAATGGACTCCAAAGTAGAGCACATAGAAATAATCTGCTTGACAACCACAGCTAGCTGCTAATTCACATCCTCCAAATTTCGCTTATTCAACATATTAATAACCACCTGTGAATCCGACTCACAAACAATTTTCCGCCACCCAAGGCCAACTGCACGTTCAATCGCCATAAGAATAACACTCGCCTCCATAAGATTATTAGTTTGCAAACCACGATACATAGAAAAGAAAAAAACCACCACTCCAAGGCTATCTCTACCAATACCCCCAACATCAGCATGCCCAGGATTACTCCTAGATGACCCATCTGTATTGACTTTTAGCTCCCCCAAAGCAGGTGGACACCAAAAGCCATCATGAGCAACCCTCTCACGCCCACGCCTACGATGCACTTTGCTCAAAATACTCCTATCCCTTGCAACAAGACTCAGGGCCTTAACTACACCCAAGTCTGTAGGATCAATCGGCACAGACAAGTCACACTTTGCAGTCAAAGTCTCCTGCAGAGCCCCAAGGATTCGTCTCCAAAGTTGCCCCATGATCAATTTTTTATCCAAGAAAATTCGTTTGTTACGCTCTAACCAAATTTGCCAAATAATCAAACTAGGGCCAATGCTCCAAGCAATTTTAAGAAAAGAGGTTGTTACAGGAGATGAACCCTGTCTCCTCCAAAAATCCTCCAAAGAAGAGACATGGCAACACGGTACACTCCAGAGATTCCACCAGTGATGCCAGATAGTCTTAACAAAGGAACACTGAAAAAAGAGATGCGAGAAGCATTCTTCATGTTGACCACACAAAATACACATGGAGGGGCCCTGGAACCCACGTTTCCAAAGATTGTCCCAAGGTAGACACTTACCTTGGACCACGAGCCAAGAGAAAAAAATACACTTAGGCCAAGCAAATTTATTCCAAACATGCTTCCACCAAGAAACCGTAGAGCTCCCAAAAACCTATTTGTCTAGAACTTGATAATTAGAGGCAATCGAAAATTTGCCTTTCAAATCAGGACCCCACACAAGCACGTCACTCCCATGGAGAGAATTGTAGGCATGATCCGATAGAATCTTAGCAAGCTCTTGACAATCCTCCATCACACCACCAGGAGGCCATTACACATAAATTTGACCCAATGATTGTTGAGATTTGAAGTCTACCGCATGACACCAACCCGCCTCCTCAAAGATCTGGCACAAATCTTGGAGGTGGGGATGAGAAGACACAATGGGGGGTGTCCATCCCAGGAATCATGCCAGAAGAGAGCATCCCGACCCCCATTACAAATCCAAAAAAGACCCTGCTTAACAAGCTTAGCACCCTATTTGAGGGTACTCCAGATCATAGAACCTTTCCCCTCCATACTGAATCTTACAACCTCCCTACTTTCCACCGCCCCCAAATATTTGAAGGTAAGAATTTTAGCCCACCACAAATGTTGTTGTGAACACCAACGCCAATATAGCTTAGCAACCAAGGCCTACCCATTCAAATCCGTCTGTCGTAGACCAAGTCCCCCCTCCTGCTTTGGCCTACAAACAACATCCCACTTCACCAAGCTCCATTTTCTATGAAGAAGGTTGCCAGACCACTGAAACTGATGAGACAATCTCTCAAAGTCTTTAATAAAACTTGATGGAGCAGAAAGAACAAAGCACCTATAAAGAGGGAGAGCCTGGACCACCGACTTTAGAAGAGTCACTCTACCTGCTGAAGAAAACCACCTGCAAGTCCAGTGACTAACCAATCTTCAAAACTTGTCAAGAGTCTCTTGCCAAAACCTTTTAGGGAGAGAACGAATGGCAAGAGGGATTCCAAGATAGGAAAGAGGAAGCGAACCGATCTGGAAACGAAGAATACCAACTATTCTCCTTTGGATAGCCTTAGGAGTGTGGAAGAAGTAGATGAAGGACTTCCCCTCATTAATGCGCTGCCCTGAGGCTGCCAAGTAGCTGTCCAACACACTGTGCCAATTGAGAGACTCCTCAACCTTCGCCCTACCCATCAAGGCAGTATCATCTACAAACTGAAGATGAGGCTGAGGGAGAATATCATTTCCCCAAATCCAACCCTGAATCAAGCCGCTAGCAACTTGAGCACGAATGAGCCTTCCCAAGCCTTCCACAAGAAGGATGAATAAGTAAGGAGACAGAGGATCCCCTTGTCTGAGGCCCTTTAGAAGCACCAAACAACTGTGTGGGCTCACCATTGATAAGCACCGAAAAGGATGAAGAAGTAACACAACTCCTGACCCATTCAATCCAACCACCAGCAAAGCCAAAAGCTCCAAGAATCTTAAACAGAAAGTTCCATTTAACTCAATCATATGCTTTAGCCATGTCCAACTTGATAAACATAGATTTTTCTTTGGAGGATTCCATAGAATGGATGGTCTCAACAGCAATAACAACACCATCCATGATCTGTCTGCCAGCAACAAAACCCCCCTGCTCCTCAGAGATTAACCCACCAAGCCAAGGTTTCAGCCTTTTAGCAATCAACTTAGTAATAATCTTATAAACAACATTACATAGTGCAATAGGCCTAAAAAGATCCAAAGAATTAGCCCCCTCCTTTGGAATGAGAGCTAAAAAAGTTGCATTCAAAGACTTCAACATTTGTTTATTCATGAGGGATTCCTGAATAATCTCGAAGAGGTCCAACTTAACCACCTTCCAGAACTCCTGAAAGAATTCAACTGGGAATCCATCAGGCCTCAGGGCTTTACCTTTCTTCATCTGAAACACAACATTCTCAAGCTCCGACAAGGTAATAGGAGAAAGCAACGATTCATTCATTTCATTAGACACCAGCTGCAGGATACAATCCAGAATTCTTGCTTCATCCTCCTCCGCTGGAGGTGAATCCTTAGAAAATAAAGTAGAGAAATATCGAATGCATTCAACAGAAATAGAAGCGGAAGAGGACAAAGTTTCCCCATCAGACAATAAGAGAGAAGAAATAACATTACCTTGTCTCCGATCTTTAACTGAGTTGTGAAAGAATGAAGTATTCCTATCACCAGCCTGAAGCCATTCAATACGAGATTTATGTTTCCAGAAAATTTCCTCCATTAACTCCCATTCCTCAACCTCTTTTGTTGTAGCAACCTCTAACAAACTCAACTCTTCTGTGAGGCCTTGATCACGAATCTGCCTAGTGATTAGGTCCAGATTATCCTGAGCTTTCTATTTTTCATGAAACAAATTACCAAAATGTTGCCTATTCCATCTTTTCAACTTGTATTTAACATACTGGAGCCTCTTTGGGAAAGAGTACATAGTAGTGCCATAAGCTGGCTTCCCAAGATCCCACCAGCCAGGAAGCATATCATGAAGAGATTCATCCCTGAGCCACATGAGTTGGAACTTAAAAGTTTGTCTAGCACATCGTTGAGGCACTTCAGCCACTAGCTTAATTGGCCAATGGTCTGAACCTCGACCATCTAATATTTTAGAACTAGTCCTCCACCTGTCCCCCATCCAAATACTGGACACCAAAAATCTATCTAGTCTTTTCGAAATAACAGCATCTCTAGTTCTCCTATTATTCCAAGTAAAGACTCCATTAGTTGGCTTAATATCAACTAACATCAAAAGAGCCATATTATCCTACAAGAGCCTTGAGGAAGGCTCCAAACGAGCACTACCTCCTCTCTTCTCTTCTAAATAAATGACAGCATTAAAATCCCTAGCCAAGATCCAAGGTAGGTAAGGATCCAAAGACCTCACATAGCGAACATGATCCCACAGCTGAGCTTTCCCTTGGAAATCAATCATAATATATATATTAGGAAAAAGAATTTTCTCCCGACTCCAGATGAGAAGCAACACAAGAAATCGAGCCCCTACATGAGATCCACCAAATTGGACTAACTTTCTGAGGATCCCAAAGATAGGCCGCTCCACCAGAGTTACCAAAAGCACCCACACATTGACATTGACCACGACCCCAAATCTTAGAAGCCACACATAACATACTATCCACTGATAACTTAGTTTCCTGCAAGAAAACCACATCAGGTGAATGAATTTAAATCAGATCCCGAATAGCCTTTTGTTGAGGGATGTTATTCATACCCCTCACATTCCAAGAAAGAATTATCATCGTTGAGGTTGGGAGAAGTGAGCATCAATATTTTTCATTGAACTAGCCTCAACCAATGTCTCTCCAGCTAGCTTCACCTTTTCTTGGTCCCTATTGCGACCAACCTTAATGGGTTTCTCAGGAATCCCCTTCTTAAAATGTTTTTGTTGCACACCCAAGATAGAGGAAGAAGACTTATTCTTACCTAAATCAGGGCTACCTCAAACCTCCGAGCTAACCTTATCAACACCAGAGGAGCCACCAAAATCTACAATCACCCCACCCCCCACACTCTGAGCCGGAGTTGAAGGAGATAGACCAGACACCATTTAAGGATCCTAATCACCAACCTGATCCAATTCGGGGATCACCAAAGGCTGTACCTCAAGCAACTCCTTAGTACCATAACCAATCTCTACCTGCATGTCAGCTGGAAACCCTTCCTCATGAACTAACTCATCTAAAGCCTCAAATCTGTTGAAAGTTTCCCCTTCCTGCCTATCCTCAAAAGGTCTCTTTTGACCCTGTCCACGATTGCTAGATTTAACTAGAACAAAACCGTCTTTGTTCGCTGCCACTCCCTGCATGGGAGCCTTACCCTTTTCCACCCTCAGATTAGATTGGGTACCCACATTACTTGCACCCCCTGCACCAACAACCCGAGGACACCTTCACTGCAGATGCCCATATTCATGACATAACCGACACCGGAAAGGCAACATTTCATAATCCAATGGCTGAGTCCAGGAATTAGAGCCAACAGTCAAATCAATAGAATTAGGCAAAGGCTTACTCAGATCAATCTCAACACAAACCCTCGCATAAGAAAAGATCCTCTTATCCAAAGTATGTTGAGAAGGACCAATAGGCTTGCCCAACAGTAAAGCAATCAATTGTAATATATCAGTTCTCTAGCATTCAAGCGGCAGCCGAGGAAGGCGAACCCAAACTGGGACTCTAGAAGGCAACTCTTCCGCCGAATTAAAGCCTGCATGCCATGGTTTTATGAAAAGACCTACTTGGTTATAAAAATAAGGCCCCCCTTCAAATGCCCTATTTCGATCTGAAATGCACGAGAAATCTACCAGAAAGAAATTATTCAGCAATTAACATCAAAGTCACCCTTCGGAGACCATGTCTTACAGATCCAAGTGTCCAGGAAAGAAAGAGAAACCCTCATCCCCATAAACTTACAAATCAAAACATGCTTATTGTAGTAATCCAGATCATCAGTTATTGCCTCTGACTGTATCACCAACACTGGAAGTACATGAGCCCTTTCCAGACATCCATTTATCTTCTACAATTTAAAGACACTAGATCTTGTCAAACCTTCTCCAAACGAAGCCCCATCACCAACCTCTATCATAGCAGCATCCCCCCTCACCTCACCAATAGGTGCATTCACTGCCATTGAAACCCCACACCAAAAAAACACCTGCCAAGAAGCCCCCAAACCAAAACCAGCCTACCTCATAGCCTCCACAAGATTACATGCAAAAGAGAATAACAACAATAAACCCCACCCTACACTGGAAAAACAAGAGCTTCACCCAGCCTACAAAACGAAACAGAGTCCAAAGAAGCACCCACAGGAGAAAGAGATCGTTGTCTTTGGACAGCCCTAGCATCCACACCAAGCTCCAACAGCTATCACCAAAGCAAAAATGTTTCAAACACCAGCGCTCAAAAGAAAGGAAACTCGAGACAAGCCACCCGTGGCACCAACCCGCACCACATAAACACCCCTCCCACGCACATAGCCCCTAGAAGCACAGAATAGAACAAGCTAGGGTGCAGGTGGGTAAAAGCACAAAACTGTGTCACACTTTTGGCCAAATAAATAGTTCTGAGCGAAAAAATTTTGGCCGAACGGTTTTCGCCCGACTAGGTTTCGACTGAAACCATGTGGCGTATTACGTGGCACCTAGGTTTCGGTCAAATAAGTTTCGCCCGAATCCAAAAAAATCAAAATTTTCCTCTTCCCGCTTTAAAACTACCTTCAAAATTGATTTTTATCGTGCAGTGGTTTCTATAGAAAGGGTTTCGGGTAGAACCTGAAAGCCTCACTAAAATTTCTATAGAAACTGCTTTACCGAAACTGCCTATGTGGCATCCTAGTTGGCAGCCTAACTCAATTTTTTCAGAATTTTCTGAAACTTTCAACTTTAGCTAAGTATTTCTTTAGTCAGAATGATTTTTTTGCAAAAAAAAAAATACCCTTTTGTAGAGCTCGGAGTGTAGAATCCAAATATATAATTTTTTTAATATTTTATTAGTTTTAATATATTTTATTTTTAAAATAATGCAAGTAGGTTTTCAAAATGAAAAAGGAAGTTGATTACAAATTAAAAACAAGATAGTAAAATTTATTAAAAAAATTTAAATCTTATATGGGCACAAGAGGAGAGAGTCTTCAAAAGGGTATAATTTTGAAAATGATTTAAAAATTTGAAAATATGACGGCCCATGAAAACTGGATTTTGACATGTTTGACTTTAAAACGTTATTACAAGAAAAATATACATCAAAATTTGATTTTTCTTTTTCCATGCACAAGATATTGAAGTTACCTATTTGGAGAAAAAAAAAATTAGGGATAAATGAAGTATTTTTCAATTTTTTTCTTGACGGCCCGTGAAGTCACTCTTTTCTGAAATTTTCAGCATTCCAAAATTTGTCCTTCAATTGATAAAAACATAATGAAAATATTTTTTTTTTAAATTTTAAAAATTACAACAATAAACTTCATCAAAAGTTCTACATTTCATTAGTTTACACCATTTTGAAATTCAAAACATAAAGACCACTTTTATGTGGTCGAAGTTCAGAATTTTTTTTGCTGTTGGCCGATTCCTTTATAAAGTGTGACACAGGTTTGTGCTTTTACCCAGGTGCCCTAGCTCGCCTGTAGCCTGCTCTCGTGAATGCCATCTTCGACCAACAAAAAAGTTTTCTGCACCCTAAGCTTTTAAATAGTATGAGATTTTGATGATTTTTTTGGGGTTTCTTTGTATATGACTTAAGAGCTTATAGCTATTGTGTTGACTTTGGGATAGTTACGATGAATGCGGGAGGATTCATTATGCACACAAAAGTAAAATGGTCGTTTTAAGGTAGGATTCCTCTAATACATATTTTCTATTGCCTTGATAACTGTTTGCGTTGACCATCGCAAAATTTGCACAAATTGTTGGCCCCATGGTGGTTGTTGCACCAAAAGATCGACTTGTTAATGCTCGATACAACCGACAGAGTTAACAGATCCACGGGAAGCGGCTAAGCCATGTCACGAATTTGGAGGGGAGCGTTAACTATTTGCCAAGAATCTCCCCCTTAGCGTTACCCAAGGAGATTCAAACTAGATTCCTCTGATGTATATTCTCTATTGCCTTGATAATCGTTTGCTTTGACCATCACAAAATTTGCACAAATTGTTGGCCCCATGGTTGTTGCACCAAAAGATTCTACCTGTTAATGCTTGATACAACCACCAGAGTTAATGAATCCATAGGAAGTGGTTAAGCCATGTCACAAATATTGAGGGGAGTGTTGACCATTTGCCAACAATCTCCCCCTCAACGTTACCCGAGGGGATTTGAATTGAGCACCTTTGACTCTAATACCAATTGTTGGCCCCACTGTTGTTGTTGCACCAAAAGATTGACTTGTTAATGCTCGATACAACTGCTAAAGGTAATAGATCCACGAGAAGCAGTTAAGCCATGTCATGAATCTCGAGGGGAGCGTTAACCATTTGCCAACACAAATGTCCTAGTAATTGTGTGCTATTGATACCAATAAAGTTGCACAATTCCTCCAATCAAATATTTTTTTTAAATTATTAGACATACAAGTAAAGAGTTAGTGATACAATTGAAATTTTTTAGTGAGCTTTTAATTAATTTGTATTAATGAATGGTTATTAAAACATGACAATAACTAAGACCTTTCCTTTTAAAGTGAGTAACAATTTTTCCCTATGTCAAATCGTTTCACCTTAAAAACTTAAAAATCCTTTGAAAATATCCATGGTAACGTGTTTTCATATCGAAACTATAATTGTAAAAGCTAGGTAGGGAGTCCAATAGACGGATTTGCCACTTAGGCATAAAAGAGAGGCATCCTTCGAGTGTCTACCCTATTTATTATCTTAGGGAATAAGAAATTGTTTATCGATATTGTTTTTCTGAAATTAAGTGGGTATTGGATTTGACTAGAAATAACTATATTAATCAACGAATTGATTACAAATTGGAAGAGATTTAAAGTAAATTACGTTATGCTTCAAAATTCTAAAAAGATATTGGGCACATAATTTGGTAAGAATATCATTCTGCATTGACTTGTGAGGCAAACCCAAATGTGGTTTGTATTTGTCGAGTATTGTTATATGACAAGCGGAAATTCGGTTTGTATTGGGAGCTGGGAATTCCTCTTTTTATGACTGCTGCTCATACATATTATGATTACATGTCTTCGTTGCTGCCAACGGAGAATAAACAATAAATTGAAAACTTGTATTTTGAACCTGCTGCACAAACACAAGTACATGCCAAAACTAAAATTGGAGTACAGAAAACATTAATATAATCATGGGGAAGAACCTCCATTATTATTGCAGCATACAAGTGCATAGCAAAGCTATAAGCTTCCACGTGATTATATTGTTATTATTATTATGGGATATCTTAATAGTATTATAGTTAAGTGCTCCGATTGACTTTCAAAGCGCCTTTCCCTTTCTTTAATAAGGCACCATAGTAAGTCTCGATTCATGCAAAATTACCGTTGAAGATTTATGGTGAAATCTACTCCGTAGAAATTCACTAGTTAGTCCAAACTATCTATCCGAGATAGATATTACCCAAATTTCAATAAGCAAGCATTACGTTAACAATAGCATGGAAGAAGAATGTTACTTGTAAAAGATGGCAGCTTTAATCCAAAAAATGGAATTAAAGCTAGGATGCTGAAATGTCCAAACAGCTGGAATTTTAATTTGATGGTTCAAAGAACTGATTTAGATCAATTTATCTACCCTTCCACTTTACTTCATTGGTTGATATTACTTGTAGTTTCATAATTTAGAAGAAATTTTAATGTAGATGATAAATATTTCTTTAACTAAATTATACCTTATCTTTTATTAAAGGATAAGGTACATTTGTAATACTTTTTATTTATGCAATTATGAGAGGTAGATGTATATTATGTTACTTCATACCATTTTCTTTCCCACCAATTTTCTTCAAGGAATAAGATGTCTTTCATGTTCCAAACTTTTTATAGACTATGGTTGACATATTGTTCATATAAGATTTCAAGTAATGAAAAAATTACTCAATGGAAAAAGTCTAAAGTTCTTAGAGGTTTCCATTTCTATCTTATTAAAAAGTTCTTGTCCTACTAAGAAAAGAGTCCCTACCATTGAGATTGATCTATTGAAAAAGTAATTACCTCTACAAGACCATCATTTGTTTCTATAGATAATATTGCTTTTATGCCCAACACTAATAAAAAGTCACTTGTTTATGATTTGTTTGAGCTTACTAATACTAGAATGATCTCAAAATAGAGTGTTCTACTTTTTGATCTAAGTGAGACAGTAAAATGATCACTTTAACTAAATTCACTTTATGCCACTTATAATAAGCAACAACTAAATTCACTTTATGCCACTTATAATAAGCAACAAGCAAACTGACTAAAATCAATATTTTAACTAAATTCACTTTATGCCATTTATGATAACCAACAAGCAAATTGACTAAAATCAATACTTTAACTAAATTCACTTTATGCAAATTGACTAAAATCAAAACTTTAACTAAATTCACTTTATGTCACTTATAATAAGCAACAAGCAAGCTATTAAGAATTTAAAAATAATGAATGATTTTTGAAATTTTGCACATAGATTCTAATTATATATTTTTTAATAATTTTTATATTTTTTAATAATTTGAAAAAAAAATTAAATTCATAATTTTTTAAACTTAAATCATTTATACATGTATATTTTTTATAATTTTTTATTATTAATTTTAGTTTAGATTAATTATAAATTAAAATAGTACTATTCTATAACACAACATTTTATATATGCAAACTAAGACTACAAAATTAGTTTGAATATATACAACTCACAACAAAAAGAAAGGGGTACCTTGAAAAGATAAGAGTTTTTATTTCTTTAATTATAATAGACCGAGGAATCCAACCAATATCGGTTATTGATTGACTAGGTCTATGTAGTTACGTATTTTAAAAAGTAAAACATGGTGACTCCCAAGCAAATTGGCTACTTGCAATAAAATAATACATCAGAACAATTATAAACATATTTATAGCTTCATCTTGTGTACTTATTTTACGTGGCCAAGTTGACTACTAGTTACGTCTCAATAAAATATTATATCTTCAAAAAGATTCAAGTATTATATCTTCTTGATTTATGGATGAGTTTCTTGATGTCAATAAATTATTGATAAGTGTGGAGTATGTTGTTCATGGAGAAATTTTGAATTATTTATTATCATTGAAGCACTTTCACATATGATAAGTGTTTGTAAGGATAGCTTATATAGATTTTTAGTCATGATTGTGGATTGTTGAAATTAAATTTTAGATTGGATGACTAGGATGAATTTGAATGTGAGGAGAGAAGGCTAGGATTTCAAGATGATATGCAAATATTTGATAGTACAAAGTAATATTTATAGACCAAACACAAGTAAATAGAAAAAAAAAATGTACTTCTAATTAATTGATAAATAAAAGGATTACATAAAATAACTAAATGAAGCACAAGTAAATAGAATTAAAGATGTTCACATAAAGAGAAACTTTTAGTGTAAGGTATAAATCTATTGAACTCTTTGTTCTTTTTCTTTACTATTTGAAATTTTAGGATAATGAGTTTGACTTAAAAATTCTGTAATTTAATTTTGATAAAATATTATAATTTAATAGATTGGTAAAAATATTTTTTGTTTATCTTTAGGATTAGACAATTGTGAAGACATGATTGAATGAATATAAAAAATGGAAATGTAGAAAATTAGTAGGGAGAGAATTTAATCTAAGCAAAGGCCACAAGAATAAAGAACTAAAGTTTACACACGACTTGCATGTGCTTAAGGCGCAACTGTAGCAAATTGCACACAAAGAGTTTGAAAACACAACCTCATCTCATTGATATAGTGGATAATTTAACAAGGATCAAGCATGCAAAATTTGTTAACTCACTAACCCTCTTTGTTTAGTGCTATATAGAAAAAAAGTGGAAGCAAGCAAAGAAAAATGATAAGAGAAAAAAATATTTAAAATATGAGGAATCTGTTAATGAATAAGAAGAAACTAAATGATAAAGTGAGAAGCATAATGAAGGGAATATATGAACTACAAGTTTGTTTAATGTCCCTTTTTTTGTCAAGTTAATTTTTAGAGTGGTTGCCAAGTCACTTTGCAACCTTGGATGGGATTTTAGGCTTTCTCATGTTGTCATGTCTTTCTTTCATCCGTATGTCCCCAATTTTCTATTCCTTTGCCTTATGTAGATTTTTAGATTTTTTCTTACCTTAGTACCCTTTGCCTCTATTCCTCGAACCCTCACTTTACCTTACTAAACAAAATCTCAAACTTTTCAATATTGATGTCTTATTTCCTTCATTTCACTCAACCGGGCTCAAATCATCCTCTTTAAATCTTCAAACTTTCCTCTACTAGCATGCTTTGCATTTATCCCTTGCAACTCCACTCCCTTCTACCTTGTGGAACTTTTGTAGTTACTTTCCCCCTCACACTCACTGTGAATGAAGTGATTTCCCTAATTCCCATGGTATCAAGTATCCCTAAGTCCCAACTTCTAATATATTGTAGGCTCCCAAAAATTTCCCTATCAACATGCCTAAAGGGTATCCAATATACTAGAGCCTTGTACCTTCTAAAGTGTTTCCTTCATGACTCTAGTATCAAGTACATTGCATCCTCAATGCCCATCGATATTGGATATGTTGAAACTCTAATTGTTGACTTCTTGCTCCCTTGTCATTTGTGGACCCTCAAACCTTTCTATTCCTACTCCTAGATGGAACTTGGTCCCAATTTCCCAAACTTTGATTTCCCCTCCCTTTTACATCAAGTATCGTGAAATTTTGATCCTTACTCCTTATATTGATATTGTCAAGTCCTAATCCCTTCATCTACCTACATTGGGTATTGCCAAATCTCAATCCCCAAACCTTCACACATTGGATATTGTTAGATCCTAATCCCCAATTCTTCTTGCATTGGGTCCCAATGCCCACTTCTTGTATTGGGTGTCTTTGAATCCCAATCCCCACTTCTTCCTACATTTGGTTTATTTGAATCATGATCACCTCTCATTCCTGCATTAGGCAAGATTTTGAATCCCAATCCCATAGACCTTTGCTTCCCCTTGCATCTTGGTATTATTATATAACATTCCCTAAACCCTCAACTTTTGACCTTCAAAAATTTAATGCCAACATGTCAAGTGAAAATCATTTGAATGACATCTCAACTTCCAATTCTACAATCCCTCTTGCATATGTACCCTTCAACATGCAAACCCTCAATCCCTCAACATTTAAACTAAAAACCTCACCTACCACCTTGCACAACCTAGGATGCCATTAACAGACTCAAATGAATACAACAAGATAGAGGTAAAATTTCAAATGCCTTAGGATGTATGGACCCCAACTAGGTCTTCAATCTTTATTTAAACCAAGCAATTTCATAAGTTGACATCTTTTTTCAATCTATCAACAAACCCTAGACCCTCATCATTTGAACTAAAAACCTCACCTACCACCCTGCATGACCTAGGATATCATTAACGGCCTTAAATGAATGTGATTAGATGCAAGGAAAATTTTAAACACATCATCACATGTGCCCCCAATTAGGTATTCAATATCTACTTAAGCTAAAACACTTCATTAGTTCACATCTTTTGTCAATCTATCAATAAACTCTAACCCTAGTTTGAGCACACATGTTCATCTATTGGATTTGTGAATGAAAGCCCTTAGGTTATGGAGATCAATGGATGAAACTCCAATGGTTTCTTGGATTTTGGAGGAAAAAATCCTTTGACTTCCTAAGGGAAATTCCATATGGAGGTTGTGTTTGCACTTCATGTTGGAGGTTTTGAATATTCCAAGTATGTCAACTTTGACTTTTTTTTTTAATATATTTGTAACTTGAGAATACTTCAACATAATAGGAAGAAAATAATGTAATCATTTGACATATAAATGTATTTTAATTTAATATTTAGTTCCAAACTATGTGTGAGTTCTTTTTTCCTATTTATGCAATCTATTGCCAAAATATTTAGTTAAGGGACATCAAAATGGTGTTAGATCATTAATCTTACAAAAATATATGGTACATTAAATTATTGATGTGAATCGTGGGAGGAATTTTATCTCTAATAAAATAAAATAATGCATATTACTTTTTAGATACAATGCTACAAATACATAAGAGCTAAGGTAAAATGATCAAGCTATTGGAGCAAGAGTTATAGACTCACAGTGGTAGGAAAAACCTAGTTCTAGCTAAAACATCATAGAAAGAGGAGATTGATAAAATATTTGAGTATCAAAGGAAATTTGATGTAATTTTTTATACTTCCTTGGGGATTCTTTAAAAATAGGTTTCAAAATAAATAATTTTTTTGGAATAAAAATAGAAGAAAGTTAAAGTAAATAGAAAAAAGATCAAAACCAAAGCCACAACAAACCATGAAAGAGAAGATCATTGAGCACAAATAAGAGAAAATTTCCATTCAAAAGAAGAAAATAGAATAAGAGGAACTCAACAAGCTCCAAAAGAGAAAAATAAATCCAAATTAGATCTTGAAGGTGGGTATGTGCAGGATCATGGAAAAAATAGGCCCTTAAGTGGCAATAAAAATTCAGAAAAAATTAGAGTTAGGCAACTTGACATAAAAATTTGAATAATTTATCTATATTATTTCAAAAATATGTAAGAATAGAATTTGTTGCAAATTGAATGTAGTTTCTAAACTACTAGGTTTATTTTTATTTTTTAAAATCTGTTTGGTGAAAATTTAAAATTTCAATGTAGTAGTTACTTAAATCTCAGGAAAAAAATAAGAAGTAGGTGTCTATCTGACCACTCTAACCATAATAAAATGATGATACTTTTTATAATATTTTAGATATAAGTAGATGACTCATATCTGGATGTGATGTATATTTTTTTGTAATTTTTTTCCAAGTAAATAATTAATTATGAATTTTTTATTACAACTTTTAAAAATATAAAAACTCGTACATCTAACCACCTTAACTTGGTCAAAACTTCATGATTTTTTTTAATCCTATAGTATGCGAAGCATAGAATGTGACACATGTTTCAGATTCAAAAAATATGATACCGTTTGAAAGTTATAGATGTTTTTCAATCAACCTATCAATCAGGACTTTAGTCGCAATTCTAATAGAAAATGAATAATAATTATTTATTAAATTCAAAGTAAAGTGTAATTTATATTGGCGGAAATTTGAGAATCTCCTCTAAAAACCCTTTTTGTTTCATCAATTTTGGCTAAAAAAAGTCATTGGCCACATGGGCAAAGTTTAGAAAAACAAGGTAAGTTGTTAAACACGTTTTTTGTGTTGACTTATTAGGATTGGCATGTCCTAGCCAAATACCAAAGCAAGCCCGAGGCATTCCCTAGGCAATAAATTTTGTGTCAAAAATATCGAATATCAGATTCAAATCAGATATCCGATTTGGTTTATATATAATTTTAAAAATTGTTATACACTTTATAATATATGATTTAGAAAATGCAATAAATAGTTTATAGTTTATTTTAATATATCTAGTTTAGAACATACAATATAGTTTATAATTTAATATATAATATACAATTTATAATAATCTCTTACAAAATTATATAATATATAATATATTATATTATTATGTATAATATTTAAATATTATTTCTATATTTTAGTTTATATATATATATATATATACTACTAATATATAAAATATTATATAACTAATTAATATTACTAATATATAAAATATTTAAATATTATATCTTTCCCTCTCTCCCTCTCCATTCTTCCCCT